>NQII01007600.1:28901-87645 GCA_002778355.1 Clitarchus hookeri
GCATCCTCCCCCTCTGGGTGCGATGGTAATTGGTGGTGACAGATAAGGACCAGACATCTGCCTGTCACCGCACATCGAGCCCTCAACCACGATGGAGGCGCTGTCTCCGCAGAATTCACGAGCTGCCTATAGGCGATCCACGGTTAAGTGAGCACTTTGCAAGGCTCCCGCCTGCATGGCGTCTGAACTGCGTTGCGGTGTGTTTGAAATGCTCGTTTTCACACGAAACTATTGAACGACCGTTCAATGTGCTGATCTACGAAAAGAACACACACTTCAGACGAGGGCTGTTGAGTGCTTTCAAGACGTCAAGCACCTTAGAAACACCACTTCAGAGTACTCCAAATTTTTTTTAAACTGCTTTTTCAAGGCTCTTTACCTGAAAATATACGCATTAGACACGTACAAAAACAAAACTACTCAGGGGCCCGCCCTGCGTTCAACCTTTCCACCAACATTCCGCTAATAAAATAATAGGGTCATCGCTGAAAGTCGCAGTGCTACTACAACACTGCACGTCAGTTCAGGACCTTGCGCTTAGTGGCGATGGCGCACTCTGATGCACGTGGCAGTGTCGCCCTTATCGCTCCCACGTTGCTCTTGCCTCAAACGTGGAAAAAAGAAGCGCTAGGTAAGTGGGAGACTTAAGGGTATCCCAACAGGCGTTGACCACTAAACATATTGTATTGCAGCGTCAGGCGTTAACTTCTGGAGAGATGAAATGTATATGCATTGTGTTTGTTGGTCACGAGGCTATTTTTATGTTAAAAAGTGGCAGAAAGATAGAAAATTGGCTGAACGGTAAAATTTAGCACGGCCTTAAAAAGTGATTACTGTTAATAGCTCGCAGTGTCCATACTGCTGTTACAAGGACCTGGACGTGTGTACGTTCGCGAAGGATGGAGTCCTTAACGCGGCTGCCCGGGCTGGGACCGGCAGAGTGCAATAATAGGGGATGATTTCAGTCGTGTCTTCTCCCCCTTTCGCGATATCGCTTACAAACAGAAAAAAAACACTTTGTGCATCTTTGTCTAGGCCACACTCATGCATAAAGCTTTTTTTTTTTTACAATTTTTTTTAAATGTAATTACTTAAATGTTTTATTGCACTTAACCAATTTAAAAGTTTGGTAATGCCAGTTGGTGTATTATTTTTTTTTTTTTTCNCTTTATGTTTTATTGCACTTAACCAATTTAAAAGTTTGGTAATGCCAGTTGGTGTATTATTTTTTTTTTTTTCGAGAAAGAAAAGCTGGAAGTCGTATTAAAAGTGTGGGAAAAGTCTGACGCAAATGATAAATTCTGCAGATATTGTTTTACTTAAAAGTTCCCGGAACAAGTTATGACACTTGGGCTGTGAAGCCGACCCCGGAAGCATTTGTAGAGTGTATGGAAGGAGGTTTACCACGCTGTGTTCTGGTAAGAAATTTCAGGAATCACGCAATACAGCTTCGTGTCTTTTAAACTTCAGTTTGGCTGGAGTTTTTTTTGTTTCACCTTTCATTTAAAGCTAACGATCGCGCCGGAAGTCGGGGGGCTATTGTCTGCTTCAGAAGTTGTATATCTCAAAGGACGTGCTTTTGACGGGAAACATCATGTCTGCCATCGCGTGCCACGAAATACATGTCTCGGATGAGGAGGAGGAGGAGAAGAGGTGGGGATAGAAATTTGCTTCTTGTTTATGAAAACAGAAGTGCTGCTTCAGCCAGATTTTTTTTGACAGTTGGTTGTCAGCTCGCCAGTGGGTTGGCAGTGTATCAGAAATTATGTAAAACCTAGGCGCGTATGTTAAACACCCTCTCTCCATCTAAAACTATCCTGTCTGCGCAGTATCTTCGTGCCGCATTTGACTAATCGACTTCGATAAGGAGCTTTTAGTTTCTACAAAACTATTTACATTTAATGAGTTTATACGGAACTGTTTACTTAGATGGGGAGAATTATTAGCGAGCGTAGAAAGTAAATGGGGAGAACGGCGACAAAACAATGTAAATTAAATAACTGACTGAACAATTTCTGTTGTTTGTTTGCTTTTCTTAGAAAAACACCTCAAATTTCTTATTGCTATTAGCGCATACAGACTGCAAGTGAAATAATAACATGTTTCAGAATAGTTTTGTATGTATTTCAAAACACATTTGCGAGGAATGTGTAAAACCAATATCGAATTTTAACAAGCGAGTAATGTAGACTTCGTGATTATTATGAACATGGATATACATAAATAATTTTGCACGTTTCATGAAACAGTGTGTTGTAAAGATACAGTATTTCAATTGTTTGTACTTAACAGCAATTTTTTACTATGTAACATTCTTGCTTAATCTGCACTTTGCCTTGTACGATTTGTCTGCCAAACTGCGAATGCCAATACTTATATTTCAACGCCAAGTAATATGCCTTATATGACTCCCACTTAATTTCAGAGATGTATTTTTTTTTCAAACTCCAAACACACATTTACTAGGACTTGATGGTTGGCCCTCTCTTCTTCTCGTGCTTGAACAGGGAAAACTTCTGGTGCGAGAACAGGGGAGACTTCTGGTGCTTGAACAGGGGAGACTTCTGGGGCTTGAACAGGGGAGATTTCTGATGCGAGAACAGGGGAGATTTCTGGTGCGTGAACAGGGGAGATTTCTGGTGCGAGAACAGGGGAGACTTCTGGTGCGAGAACAGGGGAGACTTCTGGTGCGTTAACATGGGAGACTTCTGGTGCGAGAACAGGGGAGACTTCTGGTGCTTGAACAGGGGAGACTTCTGGGGCTTGAACAGGGGAGATTTCTGATGCGAGAACAGGGGAGATTTCTGGTGCGTGAACAGGGGAGATTTCTGGTGCGAGAACAGGGGAGACTTCTGGTGCGAGAACAGGGGAGACTTCTGGTGCGTTAACATGGGAGACTTCTGGTGCGTGAACAGGGTAGATAGATACATATGTTGTGCATTTGCTGTTGTGTTGGTCAGTGTGGCATGTTCGGCACTGCTGTGGCACTAATGTGAAGTGTTTTTGTTTGTTCCAGAGGATCGAATGGCACTCCTCGGGTCCACATCGCGACATGTGCTACCTCAAGGGCAAGTCTGAGGTAAGCAGGCCTACCATACCTTTGTTTTTATTTTTGCTAATATCTAAGTAAATGTACATACAGCGCCCACGGTGATTCCTGATTTTTTTTTTTGGGCAGGAATGTTTGAACGAATTGCAGACTCCAAGTAGCGTAACTGCTACGTTTTTTTAAAATCAATATTGAATCCACCCCCCCCCCCAACAAGTACAGCGAACCCTGTGTTTATATTGCTTATGGGCCTTAAGAAAGCACCGTTTGTAAAGTGTTGTTTATATAATTTAGTGTATATCATATTTAAAGCATGTTGTTTCGCAATTTGTCTTGGGATATTGATTTGGATTCATAAACTATGAAATAATCAACAAAAAACATAGCCGCAAGCCTACCATTTCATTTATTTTAAATTAAAAAACACATTTTCGTATGCCAGAGAAATATTAAGATAAACATTTTTTGGATGGAACTTTTTCGTCTAAGGTGCTATTATATCTCAATTTTAAGTGATATTTGCTCCGAATATGAAGGGTCTCAAATTTACACTGTGTGTAGGGGACCGATAAGAGATCAACATTTTAGAGAGAACTTTCCGCCCAAGTTGCGTGATGAGCACAGACGTGCAAAAATCGCGTTTCTTATTTAGGGACAAGCTGGAACTCACTCCCCTATACACACCTGAGCACAATATGTGATTTCTTGGTCGACGGTCTGTATACGAGATCATTCACACGTGTGACCGCGTTACAGCAGATTGGCCATACTCTACGCTGCAAGGTTTTTTTCTCTTAGACCGTCGTGTGCCTTTCCACCCTTTGGGCCACGGTATTAGAACCAACCACCCACAGAAGTTCAGTTCCACGCGGGTTAACGATTGGAAACGTGGAGGACGTTGCCGTTAGTGGATGGGTTTTCTCGGGGTTCTCCCTTTCCCCCATCCCCTGCGTTTCTCGCCGCTCCCTCTTGGGGTGTCATTTCGTGTCGCACTTTCAGAGACGAAGGATTACCAGTCCGCGAAAGTTGATCTCTAGGGACACCTGATTCTGATTTTCGCGAAAAGAGTTTCGCGCACGCTAGACTTCCATATCCGACGTTAGTCACTAGACGTGACTAGACTTCCATATCCGACGTGACTGGACATCGATATCTGACGTGAGTGACTAGGCTTCGATATCCGACGTGAGTGACTAGACGTGCCTAGACTTCCATATCCGACTTGACGTGACTAGACATCGGTATCGGACGTGGGTGACTAGATTTCGATATCCGACGTGAGTGACTAGACGTGACTAGACTTCCATATCCGACTTGACGTGACTAGACATCGATATCGGACGTGAGTGACTAGACTTCGATATCCGACGTGAGTGACTAGCTGTGACTAGACTTCCATATCCGACGTGATGTGACTAGACGTGACTAAGACTTCGAATTTCGATGTGACGTGACTAGACTTACATATCCGTCATGATGTGACTAGACGTGACCATACTTCAATATTCAGCGTGATGTGACTAGACGTGACTAGACCTCTATATCCGATGTGACGTGCACGCCTGCCCTTTCCCTTTGATCATTGACCGCGTGTCTTCGTGAAAAGACGTCCTGGTATTTCACTGGTTCATCAGAGCTAGGTTACTCCGGTGATGTGCGGTCTGTGATTTGTGGTCAGGCACCTTCATTCACGAAAGCGGAGATCAGCTTAACTGTTTTGCAATACAACTAGCCAGGGACTCTTATTTCGCTGAAATCGGGCTTCGTTATTGACATAGGCTATTCACTGTTAACTGGGCACTTTTGAAAGCCCTGCTTAGGATCATTTAGTATCATTCCGCTATATGTTAGATTAACGTAGCCATGGACCGTTTCACTTTGTTCACGCGTCATACATGTGGAAACCGCGGAGTTTTTATGAATGTGTTCATAATATGAAAATTCGTTCTCTTTTGTATGTAGAACAAGAAACTTTGACTACAGTAGCTATAAATGTACATATTAAATTTCTCAATACAAAGTCAGGTCTTAGAACTATTTTTATTGATTGCTTACCAACTTATAGGTAGTAAAGTGTGCACTTTTAAGGCCCTCACTGCAGGCATAATTACAAAAAAAAATTAGTTTTTTTATTGTAGTCTCAGATGTTGATGTTAAATTTTGAGAGCTTTAACCGTATATTGTAATACTTTGCACCTGCTGGGGTGACATTTGGTGGAGGGTTATCAAGCATTTCCTGTGTAGATAACATTAAAAATATTTCTACAGTTCTGTTTTTTTGCCATAAGTCACCAAAACAAAAATTTTGAGTGGTGCAAATTTACTCCAATAGGTACAAAGTAACCCCTTTTTACGGTGTGCTGTGTTTATTTGTCACGTGTAAATTTTTATGTAAACAATTGACGAAATAATGGATACAAGCTTAAAGGAACTTTAATACATGGCCTTGAAAAGTGTTCACTTTATCGCGAACAGCGTATAGGCGTCCGCGTGTTGACGTGTGCTGTAGCATATGTGTTATTGTGGAAATAAACTTTCTTACTTCATTGTGGACAGCCTTTCGTTGGCTATGGGCATTAAGAAAAGGCCGCCGTGAGTGTGCGACATTCTGTATACAGGATGATTCCAAAATCATGGGACAAACATTGAGGGGTGGTAGAGCTCACTAAAACAAACAATTATTGTATAGGAATATATGGGCGGAAGTGACGCGTTGAGGCACAAGCACAAAAACATAACACATTAACGGAAACATAAAATGTTCATTAGCAGTATACTTAACGAGTGATTCCGTACAGAAAACGTTAAAACAGTTGCTGGAAATGCATCCACCAACAGTCACGCATGCTTGGCGACCTCTACATATGGCGTGATTGGCTGACAATGGTGGCGTGCGTGAAATACCCGGCGTATTTGAATCTGTTCGCCAATCACTCCACCGACGCTACCAAGCTTGCATTACTGTCGGTGGTAGCAATTTTGAGCAATTATTACAAACATTGCCGTAAAAAGGCATTTAGCGGCGACGTTGTAAATAAACAATGTGTTACATTTCGTGTGTTATTTTTTGTGTTTGTGCCTCAACGCGTCACTCCCGCCCATATATTCCTATAGAATAATTGTTTTAGTGAGCTCTACCACCCCTCAATGTTTGTCCCATGATTTTAGAATCACCCTGTATATGCGGTCCCGTTCTCTTCGGCAATCGCAGCGTGTTGGGACGTACAAGATGCGAGAAAGGGAGAGGCAGCAGCTCGTTACTGTTGATTGTCGGCGGGCGGATGCCTCTCGCTAATGACGTAAATACCCGGCCAAGTATAGGCCCGGTTCGCTGATTGAGCGGCTTAAAGAAAATAACGCGACGCCGTACAAAATAATGACCCCGTATCAGGGCCTCCTTTCTATTTATACTTTCCACCTGTTTCCACGTAGCAGCGGACCACTACACGCATAAACACGCCCACAACTGCGTAAATTTTTTAACGTAAACAGTGAATGTCGGCGGCAAGGACAGAAAGTAGTTCCATGCCTTGACGGGTTATTCAGCGCGTAACATAGTACGTGATTAGTAGTCACTTTATAATTGTTTCGTGTATCGTACAAAGTTGGAGAAATAACTGACGCGCAAGGGTGCAATATTTTTGCTCATAAAAATTTTTAACAGCTCCGGCCAATCAGTGCATGGGCACACTACGTGGTCACACGGAAAGATCGATTTCTACACTTGGCGTAAGATTACCAAAACGGCCGGACGGAAAAAAACTAAAGCAGAACCACAGAATACTTAAGAATACAGAAACGAAACAGTGTATCCTACCGTGAACTCCATCCGCAAGCATTGCAATGGCGATGGAGGATAGCATAAACAAGCTTCGCGTGCTTTCTATTCCCTCGGAATTCGATAGTGTAATCTGTTCAGGAAAGATACAGCATTGTCGCTATAGTCCAAGCCCGTTTTGCAGAAGAATAAATATCGTAAACATAGGGCTACTTTCGGCGATTTTTGCTGACTTTAACACTTTAAAATTACCAATTTTATGTGCCATTAAATAAATTCATAAATAGGCAAGGAAATATATATTTCCATTTTTTTCCCCTAAAAAAGATTTACTTTGAAATATTGCACAGTTTTTTTAAAATTAGAATAAACACAACTGCTTACAATAAGACACATTTGACAACTAGGGATTCCACTTAAGGTGGCTGCCTGGTTGAAGGGATTTTGCACGTCTGAGGTCTGAAAGCGTGGGAGCGCTAGGGGCGATCGAGACATGCGCATCGACTCTCTCATCGCCTCTACGCGCAAAGCACTGAACATGGCGTGCAGTCTTGCCGTCGATAACGCGCCTCTATGAGACTTTCAGCGGAGACCCTGTCATTTTATGACGTAATAATAAAAAATAAAGGTTTGATGCACGTCCCTATTCCTTTATTAATGTTTTGTANACCCTGTCATTTTATGACGTAATAATAAAAAATAAAGGTTTGATGCACGTCCCTATTCCTTTATTAATGTTTTGTACCGGAATTTTCATACCTAAAAATGACCGCAAAAACACCCCCCTGAGCAATTTTCACCATCACAAAAACGTTCTTGAGAGAGAAATGGATGAACTGAAAAACTTATACAGACGCGTAACGTTTCTTTAAAGGAATTCGTAAGCAGTTTTCACTCAGACACGTTGGACGGTTTTTTTAATAAAACGTTTTCTGCTGGAGCTCTGCACACCGTTCGACGGCCTACCAGGCGACCACCTTAACATCGAGGTCTTGAGAGCCGATGAGGGTGAAGCGAGGTGATTATGGAGCAGCGCCGGAATGCAAGGAGCGGGGGGAAACGGGTGATACCTGAGAAAATCCGCCCGATCAGCGGCAGCGTCCGGAACGATTTTCACATACGAAAATCCTGGGAGCAACCCCGCCGGGAATCGAAACCCGGATCGCCTTGGCGGGGGAGAGGCGAGCAGTCTAACCACTACACCACTGCGGTCCCCGGGTATGAAGCACAGAACTTCCAGTTTGAAAACTCCTTTCCCATCACCCCTTTTATANCTACACCACTGCGGTCCCCGGGTATGAAGCACAGAACTTCCAGTTTGAAAACTCCTTTCCCATCACCCCTTTTATACTTGACTTCTCCAAACGCCGATCCCTACGAGGCGATAGTTGTTGCCCGAGTCCCCCAGCTCAGACTACTNCTGAAAGCATAGATGTATCTTTTTTTTTTTTGTTAATTTGAACTTTTAATTATATTTTATATATATATATATATACATTATGATATTCCATTTATAATTAGTAGGGGCAGTGATATTTCGCGAAAAGATTTCAAGACAAGGTACAGTCCAAAGCACTGTAGGGTCTTCCAGCCTATTTTATTGGCTAAAAAGTGTTCTGACCCGTGTTAACCTTTTGCGCACGAATCACGGAGGTTCAGTGTCGGAGTTACTTAGTCCTGAGTGGCTTGGTCAAAGGCGGACACGGCACCAGCAGCCAATGGAGGTACAACAACAGCTGAGGTGTGTATATAGTATTGAAGTCTACTGCGTACTCCGATTTTTTACGCGAAAAGTCACTGGCCCTAATAATTAGTGTGAACAAAAACAGGGAGGATATAGGTGTATTGGTAAAACCAAGTCAGATATTGTTGTTACGGAAAGTATTGTTAAAGTGAGTGCGCAGGAATGCTGTGCGGTGTCTCTTCAGCGTAGTTTTCTAAACTCAGTTAAGTTTTGTTTGCACGAGGCGAAGGAATGTCCTGAAAGTAGAAATTTAGGAGGGGCTTCAGAAAAGTTGGAAATAACTTAGAATGGACTATGTAATTGAAATGGCGTGCGTTTACTCTTTCGTGAATGCGTGCATCTAAAGAGCATGTAAGAGGGTGGAGTTGGCACTCCACGTTAGAACTCGTTTTGTTTTTTCCTGACCGGATATGGGGCCACTAACTGTTGTATGTTGTCAATCACGCAACATGAAATCTAGTTCGTAATAACATACCGTTGCAAATTCAAAGAAAATGATGCGTGCCAAAATGTTAAGAACTCATTTGAAGGTAATACATACGTAATAATTTTTTTTTCCAAAGATATTTTTTTTAGTTTTAAAGAGAGAAAATAGCTTATCTGCAGGGGGTTTGTATGGTATATAATTATAATAAGCTCATATAAACGTATAGATAGTACATTTCTGGCGAACTAATTTGCAATAACGTTTTCATTTAAGGACTGTACTAAAGTATTAAAAAAAAAAACCACAAGTTTGTAAAAGTATTTAATGAGGAAGATGAAAATTGTCATACTTACTTACATGTTAGATTTAACAAAACGAAGCACTCAAAATCTTAATAATTGTATAACAATATTGATTTGTTGCATAGCAAACATACTTAATAACTTTTAACGAACCGTTCATAACCTCTCTGAAAGAAATTCAAAAGAGTATTAATGCCAGAAGGCACGAAACTCACCTACAGGTTCAGTACCAGGGACATCACTAAAACAGATTAACCACGGCACCGCGCTTTATATACAGAAAATGGTTTACCATGTCTTTTCCTAGCTGATACCTGAGTAAAGTTAATTTGTTTCGTATTGTAAGCAGAAATATGTGTGTTCTACCAATGTTGGTACATACGTATTAGATAGTGCTCAATAAGAACACTAGGCCTTATTTAGTGTCACCCCTCATGCCTGCATGGGTACTATTACCGAATATTAAACACCCCCAGCTTTATTTATATTTTTAAAAAAACCAGGTTAACGATTAACGAATCTNTTAAAAAAACCAGGTTAACGATTAACGAATCTGGCTAGAGCAATGCACAGTAAAATATTTTTGTATATTTTATAAATAATTATTTGGAAACCAGCTGCAATTTTTTTTTGTAACACAAGTGTATTATTGTATTTATATACTACTACTATTCATTTACGTTCTTTTATTTATGACTTTACAGACGAATTTCAGTTAGCGCATAAACGTCTCGTAGACATTTATTACCTTGTTTTGCAGTTTTATCGCTGAACGAACTGTTCTTTGAGGTTCTGCACGCTCGTGGTGGTCTGGCACTTATGGCGAAGGCAGCTTAAGACGTAATTTAGGGCGCAATTTCAAGGAANTTATTTAGTGTCACCCCTCATGCCTGCATGGGTACTATTACCGAATATTAAACACCCCCAGCTTTATTTATATTTAAAAAAAAACCAGGTTAACGATTAACGAATCTGGCTAGAGCACTGCACAGTAAAACATTTTTGTATATTTTATAAATAATTATTTGGAAACCAGCTGCAATTTTTTTTGTAACACAAGTGTATTATTGTATTTATATACTACTACTATTCATTTACGTTCTTTTATTTATGACTTTACAGACGAATTTCAGTTAGCGCATAAACGTCTCGTAGACATTTATTACCTTGTTTTGCAGTTTTATCGCTGAACGAACTGTTCTTTGAGCTNACGTCTCGTAGACATTTATTACCTTGTTTTGCAGTTTTATCGCTGAACGAACTGTTCTTTGAGGTTCTGCACGCTCGTGGTGGTCTGGCACTTATGGCGAAGGCAGCTTAAGACGTAATTTAGGGCGCAATTTCAAGGAAGTGGGGTTCCTCATTCCGGCGGCATTTCAGTGGCGTCACGTCGATGCGAGAAACTTCTCTTTTCTGCGAGAAGCTGTCCAGCAGTAGAAATAAATCGGCGGGTGAGACGAGGGGGAAAAAAAAAAGTGAAAAATCAACTCGTAACCCAGACGGACTTCCCAGTTCGCTTACTTTTTTTTTTCCTCCTCCTTACGAGTGGTTCAGGGATAATAAACTTTATAAAGATGCTCAAGTCATACATGCCTTCAGATGCAACATATCCCATATGTGTGCCAACCTTCCCCATCGGGAGAAATAAACATAGTCTTAGCAGAAGTAAAACCCGGGAGAAGGAAAGTGGCTTATTTTTCCATTCATATTTCTCACCACTGAAATGCAGGTTCTTTTGATATAAACAGTTTGACTAGGGGAATAGCCCAGTAAAAAAATACACGCGGAAGCAATAAAAACGAACGAAGTGTGCAAGTTAGTCGGGTTTCTAATTAGAAAGCGAGTCGTCCAGGATTGCCAAACTTGTTTAGGTTTTTCGAAGTTTTATATTCCACGAATAGTTTATTATAAACATTGCCTGTGTTGGTAGATGCTATTCTCGGTCGTAACGTCTGTGTCCGTAGAGTGTTGATACTTTTTTTTTTTTTTTTTTTTNACTCTCTATACTCCAAAACGTCTTAGCTCACGTCCACTTTCGCGATTGTATTGTTTTAATCATCACGCGTTTTATAGACTTCTGCCCGCGAATCACAGACGTTCGGTGCCGGGGTGTGTATGGGACTCTTGTTTGGGAAGGGCCAAGATGATTGGAGCTTCGCGGACCATGGCACCAAGTTACAAGTAAAATTCCTTTCCAAAGGCTTAATCGAAGTAGTAATGAAATGTTATAGAAATTTAAAAAAAATCTTCCTCGTATAATTTTACATAATTCACTTCATAACATTAAAATAAATAACATTTTCGCGTTAGTCCAATTTAGTTAATTTCTTAAGTCAGAACAATTACGGAAACAAAACTTAGTTTCGCCTAATGGTTGAGTAANTTAGTCCAATTTAGTTAATTTCTTAAGTCAGAACAATTACGGAAACAAAACTTAGTTTCGCCTAATGGTTGAGTAAGAAGTTATGAAATTTAGTTGGCTGGAAACATTCTAACAACAGTTGAGTGTTGTTTTAAATAATTATTTTTAACCATACATTTGTTTTTTGCAAGTAGCTGGCAGGGTTCCATCTCAGCAGACAGACGTCTTGTCTGATGTCTCTAATTATTTCTTACGCTCTCTGCGTGCGTCGGTTCTGTGAATATTTTTCTTTCGTGGTATAATTGGCTAGTGGTTACAGGCAAAGTTCTTCCTTAACGATTCGCAACTTGACATTCCTCACTCCTGTTTTAATTGTGCAGTTTTGAGATCAGTTAGTGAATATATCTGCTGAGTATTCCACACCGTGTTATGTAGTATGTAGCAACGTCAACATTCGGCAACTGCTGATATTGTAGCGAACCGATTGTATCTCCTAATCGGCGCGAAGAGTAGCGTATGTGTGCCTATGGACTGTTCACGGTAAAGTGAGTACTTTTGAGGTCCTAGTTACTCTTTCCTTTCAGCTATTTTTTTTTTAATCATTTAATCACCTTTTAAAAATAAATATTGCCATGTAATTACACACCTAAAAAATTCGCGGATTCATTTCGGGACAAGCTAGAAATCAATAAACGTGTACGTATGTGTCACTTTTGCGATTGGTCCTCACGTTATTTGACACTTCCTTGAGATCTCTGGGCCAGTAACAAACTTGCAACAAAATGCATGCCCAATAAATACCATCCAACCTGGTGGCAAGCAATCAAAGAGACGTTGATATCTGATTGTTTGAACATAAAACTGTGAATTCTAATCTACAGGTCACTGGATTCGCGAAATATTCAGTTGTCTACTTGTAAGTAATAAACACAGTGTGTATATTCCCCCACTCTCGAAATTTGACGTCTTAGGATAAAAAAAAACTATATTTATTACCTGACATTCCAAATGAGAAGGCTTTCAAAAGTGCTCACTTTACCTTGAATAGCCCATACATGTGTTTGCGTTGTACAGAGCGCCTGTAATTAGGCAACACGCATGTGTAAGCGCTATGCGGTACTGCCTGACTCCCAGGGCCACGTCTTGATTCGTCGCTTCATATCGCCAGAAATTACCCTACTCTTCAGGTGTGTTTTGTCGGTTGGAACTTAATTTTCAATATTATAATATAAACCTACCTCAATTTCCAACCAGAAAGTGTTGACGTCATGTCGTTTAAATTCTATAATTATGCTAATCTTACTTTACTTTCTTCTACGGTATGTTTATACGTCTGGCCTTTAATCATGCAACTATCTCCAACTAAAATAGTATGCACGCTCCTAAAAAAAAAACCTAAAAGTTTTAGGTAAGAAAAGTAATAACAAAATGAAAAATAGTGTAAATCATTCAAAACTAAACTGAAAATAAGAACCCGGGACGGAATTCTAACCCGCGACATCCATCTGTTTAAACTCGTCTACCCTGTCCACTTGAAATAAACCATGTGTGTTCGCTGCATACGTTCATCCCAACAGAATTTCGAATTACTTACTCCCTCAAGACATTTTCATCAGTGTGCGTAATTAAATCATTAAGAGCGTATTNTTAGTCCAATTTAGTTAATTTCTTAAGTCAGAACAATTACGGAAACAAAACTTAGTTTCGCCTAATGGTTGAGTAGGAAGTTATGAAATTTAGTTGGCTGGAAACATTCTAACAACAGTTGTGTGTTGTTTTAAATAATTATTTTTAACCATACATTTGTTTTTTGCAAGTAGCTGGCAGGGTTCCATCTCAGCAGACAGACGTCTTGTCTGATGTCTCTAATTATTTCTTACGCTCTCTGCGTGCGTCGGTTCTGTGAATATTTTTCTTTCGTGGTATAATTGGCTAGTGGTTACAGGCAAAGTTCTTCCTTAACGATTCGCAACTTGACATTCCTCACTCCTGTTTTAATTGTGCAGTTTTGAGATCAGTTAGTGAATATATCTGCTGAGTATTCCACACCGTGTTATGTAGTATGTAGCAACGTCAACATTCGGCAACTGCTGATATTGTAGCGAACCGATTGTATCTCCTAATCGGCGCGAAGAGTAGCGTATGTGTGCCTATGGACTGTTCACGGTAAAGTGAGTACTTTTGAGGTCCTAGTTACTCTTTCCTTTTTTTTTTTTGTCTGTTTTTTTCATTTAATCACCTTTTAAAAATAAACATTGCCATGTAATTACACACCTAAAAAATTCGCGGATTCATTTCGGGACAAGCTAGAAATTAATAAACGTGTACGTATGTGTCACTTTTGCGATTGGTCCTCACGTTATTTGACACTTCCTTGAGATCTCTGGGCCAGTAACAAACTTGCAAAAAAATGCATGCCCAATAAATACCATCCAACCTGGTGGCAAGCAATCAAAGAGACGTTGATATCTGGTTGTTTGAACATAAAACTGTGAATTCTAATCTACAGGTCACTGAATTCGCGAAATATTCAGTTGTCTACTTGTAAGTAATAAACACAGTGTGTATATTCCCCCACTCTCGAAATTTGACGTCTTAGGATAAAAAAAAACTATATTTATTACCTGACATTCCAAATGAGAAGGCTTTCAAAAGTGCTCACTTTACCTTGAATAGCCCATACATGTGTTTGCGTTGTACAGAGCGCCTGTAATTAGGCAACACGCTTGTGTAAGCGCTATGCGGTACTGCCTGACTCCCAGGGCCACGTCTTGATTCGTCGCTTCATATCGCCAGAAATTACCCTACTCTTCAGGTGTGTTTTGTCGGTTGGAACTTAATTTTCAATATTATAATATAAACCTACCTCAATTTCCAACCAGAAAGTGTTGACGTCATGTCGTTTAAATTCTATAATTATGCTAATCTTACTTTACTTTCTTCTACGGTATGTTTATACGTCTGGCCTTTAATCATGCAACTATCTCCAACTAAAATAGTATGCACGCTCCTAAAAAAAAAACCTAAAAGTTTTAGGTAAGAAAAGTAATAACAAAATGAAAAATAGTGTAAATCATTCAAAACTAAACTGAAAATAAGAACCCGGGACGGAATTCTAACCCGCGACATCCATCTGTCTAAACTCGTCTACCCTGTCCACTTGAAATAAACCATCTGTGTTCGCTGCATACGTTCATTCCAACAGAATTTCGAATTACTTACTCCCTCAAGACATTTTCATCAGTGTGCGTAATTAAATCATTAAGAGCGTATTNCCAACAGAATTTCGAATTACTTACTCCCTCAAGACATTTTCATCAGTGTGCGTAATTAAATCATTAAGAGCGTATTTGACGTATATAAGCTGCAGGGCAGCGGTACCACCCGCTTTGGCAAGCGGGGAATATATATGTTCTAACTTCAAAATACGAGTTTCGTGGCGTTACTGGGTTTGGGCTAGCAATGGCCACAGCTCGGGCTATAGCTACCTGCTTTTTTTTTGTTGTTAATTTATTTTTTAATGTCGTGCCATGTTACTGTAGAGAAAGCATTACTGATATCCATTGATATCCCAAGCATGTATTTAGTTGTGTTATTATTAATGATTTGCATAAGTTTATTTATTGCTAATTCTGTGGATTTATTCTTTCTGAAGCCGAATTGATTATTATGTAGGTTTTCCTCTATTGTTTGCTGAATTTTATTCAATATAATTCTCTCATAGATTTTACCTAAAATAGGAAGTAAGCAAATTGGTCTGTATGAACTGATATTGTTTTTAGGTTTATTGTTACCTTTATATAGAAAAATAATTTTGCCGATCTTCCAACACTCGGAAACCCACCCTCGTTAAAACATTTATTTATTATTTTGCCAAAAATTTATTTTATTTCGTCCCAAATTCTAATAACAACTTCAATTGTTATGGTGTCAATGCTGTGAAAAGCTGAAAGAAATAACTAATTACTGTGGATTTTTTTTTATTGGGTCACTTGTCTTGTTTTTGTTTGTAAAGGCTGTTCACGGTCAAAAGCACTTTTGGAATCAACCTTTGAAAAATGTCACCGCCCCTAACTGCATATATCTTAACAAGCACACTGACTGGCAAGCGCCCAGTAAAGTTGGTAACGACGGAGGGAAAGTAGTTCCACGTATTGACGTTAAATAAAATTTGTTAGGTGAACATTTGTAACAACTACAATTATGTCCTTTTTTTAAGGAGAATTAAAAAAATTGGTAAAATATTTTTTTCTAATAATTTTACAGTTTTACACGACCGACGTATGAATAGAGACCTGAAAAATTCGCGGTTTCATTTCGGGACAATCTAGAATTCAAAAACCTCGTACGTTTGTATTGCGTATGCTATCGGCCCACCCGTTAGTTTACAACTCATGAACAACCCTGAGCCAATAACAAACACACAATAAAATGCAGACCCAGTCACCGTCTTCCGCTAATACAACACGCAACCAATTAANGAGCCAATAACAAACACACAATAAAATGCAGACCCAGTCACCGTCTTCCGCTAATACAACACGCAACCAATTAACATTGACATCTGCGTGATTTTACGTACGACAATGGAGCATAACCTACAGGTCATTGAACTCGCGATTTTTTTCAGGTCTCTTACGTATGGATAAAGTGATCAGGCCCGTGGCAATGTGAATTTTTAGGGTCATCGCTCGAAGCCCCACTGCACGCCGGTGCGCGTAGCGGCGATGTGGCACTTGACGAGCGTTGCAGTGCGGCCCTTATCGCTCCGTGGACTCGAGCGGGCCACGTAGCTGCGAGGTGGTGTTGGTGGGGGCGCTGCGGCTCGTCAGACACCCCCGTCTCCTGGCGCGGCCACCCCGGCCAGACCACCGCGGCCTCGTGTGTGCTGAGTGTGCACTAACCCTAGTGGTCTGTATTTCTGTTGCAGGACGATTGCCAGAACTACATCCGCGTGCTGGCCAAGATAGCGGACGGCAGGCTGCTGATATGCGGCACCAACGCCTACAAGCCGCTCTGCAGGCATTACCGCCACAGCGTGAGTATAAGCCAGGGGATCTGGGCCGGCTCTCGAACATCGAGAGGTCTTTGCGAGCAGATGAGGGTGGAACGAGGCGAGCACGTAACAGCGCCGGAATGCGAGGGCTGCGGGAAAAGGGAGATCCCCGAGAAAAACCCCGCCTGGAATCGAATCAGGTTCGTCTTGCTTGGAGGCGAGTAGTGTAACAACTGCACCACCGCGGCCCTAATTAACGCCAGCCTCACCTCAACCATATGTGACTTTCCTTCGGGTGGGAACCATATTTCTTAATATAAATAAATTTACGATTACATTAAAATTAGACACTTCTAAAAATTATTCCACTGAGTAAATTATTGCCTTGAATTATATACCCAGTTGCATACATAATCCTCTTTCCCGTGAAAGGACAAAAGCCCATTGTACTGTTAACCTTCGCATATGTTTGACAAAGTTGGAAGAGTAATAATTGATTAAATATATAGCCTACGTCGTACCTTTTCTCTCGAAGTTCGTAATTTAACCTCAACAATATTTACAAACATCGTACTGTCAGAGTTGTTTATCACTTCATTTCTTGTTCTCAATCGTTAATGTGAACTTGCCCATTTTACAAAAAAAAAAATATGATGGAACAACGAACTTAAGGATTAAAGTGTGTGTATGTATTCATACGTATGGATTTTGGCATGAAAGCAGGGACGTCAAAGTCCCCCCCTTCCCCCGCATCACAACACGTATGTGACAGCTGCGCTGGAGATGTCGAGACCTAACTGCCTCGTTTTCAATGAAATGTCCTGCACCCGGAAGAAAACGCTCAGGGTTTTTTTTATCTGGCCGCATTCCACTCCCTTGCGTGGGGCCATCATTCTCCGCTGGATGCCATTGTTATTACAGGTCCTAGACGCCTATTTTGGCGGGGCCCGGAGCAAATCTTCCGCCCCGCCTGCCTGCCTGCCGCGAAGCCTTTTTTTTTTTTTTTTTTTTTTTTCCTTCTATCTCCTCTCTCCTCATCGCAATCAAGTTGCCGCGCCGTCGACGTCTAATCGCGAGACTGCGTAGTTGTTGAATGTTGGTTNGGGACACGCCCGGTGCGAGGATGTCCGTCCAGTTCTTGTGCAAGCGTTGCCCGGGCGTTGGCCCCCACGTCGCGTCCGCCCGCCGCTGACTGCCCCGGTAACGAGAGAATAAACAACCGGGCCGGGAGGGGACCCAGCCGCCTCATAAGTCATTCTCCCGTGAAATTTTCTATTTATGTTCAGTGGCGCTCAGTGTTTTTTTTTTCCATCCCGTACATCCACCCCTCCCCCCTCCTGCTTTTCACCTCCTCATCAAGTCACTGGTCCATCCCAGCTTCTTCAAGAGAGGAAGCAAGCAATTCTCGAAGAACTTGATGTAGTGTTGCCGGAGCATACCAAGTCGGCAGAAAGACTACCACTAATAATTTTTCTTTTAAAGACGTGACACGTATTTTAACACTTCCCGGAATCACGGTAAATTAAATTATGTGTAATGCGCCGGGCAGCTGGATGCACATAATGCCACCGGGAAATAAAATGACACGGTGCTGAAAGAACGGAGTTTGAAAGAGCAGCAGATGATAGACCACAGCTATAATTATCAGGAAAAATTTAAAATCCTACATCCAAAGAGTACACGGCTATAAGGTGACTTAGCCCAAATCAAATACGATAAAAGAGAGAATACTGGACCGTTCTATACCTATAACACAGGCAAGCATGCGGAAAGCGACAGTGATGGTTTCTAACGGCGTGGTGATTGCTCACTCGAATTTGGTGAGGCCCATTCAATTTTCATCATGCTCAAGAATAATTTGTGAAAGTTTGTTTACAACACCAAGACTTTAATCAAAATAATAACTTTTACAATCTGTTGATTTAAGGTTAATTATACACTTTTTTGCCAACTTTGAAAGTATGAAAAAAAAAAAAAGGTGTTTTGTCCATAACTGCACATATTTTTATGTAACTGCAGAGTGTAGTACCTACAGAACTTTGATAGTGTTTAACATGCCATCAGTAAGAGTGCTATGTAGGTGACCATTGAAATCTCTTTGTTGAAAAATTTTTTCTGCATTTAAGTAAGAACTGATGACAGTGTTACATATTTATGTTTCTAAAAATTCCATAACTTCACTTTATTGACCTTCGGAATACTCATGACGGTCATGCCAGTGTTACGGGAATGATATGTGTGCAGTGAGTGGAAAGAATAAAATAACCTCGACTTTCATTTCATTCATCCTCAAACCCATTATAATTGCAGGTGAACACACAGTATTTAAATTAATGCACACAGTGATCAAACGTAAGTTATTCCTCTTTCTCCACACTACTGTCGGCCATGTGTTACCCACCCCTGCCTGATGAGGATCTGCAGATCCACGCCCAACACCCACCCTTCACCCCCTCTCTCTCCAATATTGTGGTGCCTGCCCATTACACTTGGGGTCCTCTGGCTCCTTGCCCCTTCCCTCTGCGGGGGAAGATGGCAGTCGGCAGATTTGCTTTTCCGCCGGCTCAGCACTATCGCATCCATTCACGAGCAAGGGGGAATGCAAATTGCCGATAGCCCCCAAGGCGAGGGTGGACCATCGGGCTGACGCACCCTCTCAGGACACCTTTGCAACTTTGATGGTGCTCGTTTGAACCCCTGCTCTGATTACGTATTTAGCAGTCGTTGGGGTGGTTATTACCTCATCCAACTGTGCTGTTTGGGGGATTTGTGTGAGATTGCTTATTAAGTGGGTGCAAGCTTAGCCTCTCCGCAGTGCAGTTCGAATACACAATCTTTTTTAATTGCACTACAGATAAGTATGGCATACCAAATATTCCTGTTCAGAGCTTCATCTGGAAGAATGGAAACCATACCTAAAATCTGTTCAGAAACACCGCCAGAACAATTTTAACATTCATAATTACAAGTATTATGGTATAAAAAACCTAAACAGAGAGAAGTAATTTTTTTATAATATTATAATTGAGATTTCCATAAAAGCATACATTGTGATATTTGAAGTTGAATGATTTGATTCTATAGTATGTTCAGAGTTGTGGCTTGGTATATGTTGGTTATTGGCCATTAAAAAATGATATGCTCATGTGATGTACAGTGAAAACTAATTAATGTTACTTGTCTTTCAGAATGGTGATTACATTGTGGAGAAAGAGTATGAAGGAAGAGGTTTGTGCCCTTACGACCCCGACCACAACAGCACGGGAGTGTACAGCGGTGAGTGCACCCATGGAGCATAGAAATAGTTTCTTGTGATTGCACAATTGCCTAAGTTATTTCTGTACACAGTAATATTAAGTGACTGATCGAGTGACTTACCTAGTCATATAGTTGCCTTTTTTTTTTTCGCCGGATCCATAAGCTGGATGTGTTTTTAAATGGGAAGTAAAATGTGATGGTCAGACTCACGACTGTATTTGATTTTGCACTGAGAACAATGGAATTTTCATCCATATAAGTAAGAACTTCACCCGTCTTCATTCCTAATAGTTATGATTATTACATATTGTATTCTGTCATGTGAAATTTAAATATATAATTTCAATAGCACTTTTTTTGCATCCATGTCACTTTATAATTTGAGGTAGCTCACTGCCTTTTTTTTTTTTTTTTTTTTTTNATGCAAATGAGTAAGTTTGTAGTTTTTGTAGTGTAGACTCTCTGCATTGCAATAAACAGGAGCCAATACATGTCTCATGTTACAGACGGACAACTGTACTCTGCTACGGTAGCAGACTTCTCTGGTACGGATCCTCTGGTATACAGGGAGCCTCTTAGGACAGAGCGCTCTGATCTCAAGCAGCTTAATGGTAAGCAAGTCATGGTTGAATCACTCTCACAAATGATCTGCACTTGGAGGGAATCCTCTATGCAAATGTTACTATCATCCAATAGAGAAAAATTTGAAATACTGCAAATTTATAAACATGTCAAAAATCAGTTTAAATAGTATAATTACGATCTGTCTGTGTTTATTTTTCAGATACGTACTCAGTTGCATGGTATTAGAATACAAGTTTACATATGTGTAGAGTGCTGCATTTCCAAATATTGGTCACCTCATGCATAATACCTTTCATGCAAACTTTATCTATCAATGATTGGTCTTTTATCTTAATATTTAATAAATTCTGTATTTTATTTATTGGTGCATAGGGTTACATCATTAACTTGTGTTACTCAAGAGATTAGATTAGTTTGACAGCTGAATTCCCAAGTTACCGTTATCAAATAATGTGTTTCTTTTTACATTTTCAATTATTGTTTGCATGAAGAGCCAGTGTTACTGTCACTTTGAAAATATTTGTAATGTTGCACTGCGGCATGATTCAGTGTCTTAATGATAGCATGCATGACACTATGCTAATGATCAAATAAAAACACACTGAAAGGTTTTTTTTTTTTTTTCCATTTGCTTGCTTACTTTTGTTTGTAATTTGTCTTGCTAGTTTATTAAGTGATTTTTTTTTCTTGAATGCATTCTGATGACTTTGTTTACAACTTTTGAATTTCAGCACCCAATTTTGTTAGTTCCATGGAGTACGACGACTTCATATTTTTCTTTTTCCGGGAGACAGCCGTAGAGTACATTAACTGTGGAAAGGTAATTACAGTTTTTAATCTAATGTATTTTAATAGATTAATGTCATTCCACATTTGAAAAGTTGAATTATTAACCACACTCATCAAACTCCAAACCATAAAACGAGTGTAGTTATGTATCTCTTTGTTTAGGAAAAAGAAATGTGATTGTGTATATAAATCAGAATAAAACCTTCCTATGGTCACAGATTGAATTTATGACAGACATTGCCAGACACAGTTTTATGTCACTATTACTCCTGTAAAACTCAGTTTTTGTGGTTATAATAAATTTGTAATGTACAGAGACAAATAATATAACTCACTCATATAAAATAATTATGTAAAAAGTTTTTTTTATTCTAATAATTATAAATGTAAATTTTTTTATTGATTTTGTTAACAAGTGTGTGGGATTAATTTTTAACAGTTTTATGTGGTCATCCCAAGACAGTCAAAATAATTTGGCAAAAAATATAATGATTCTGTCAAACAGCCTTGTAATGCGTAATCATTTTAATTAGCACAGGCATGTGAGGTACGATGCGTAGTATCCGATCTGGAAGAAGTGTACGACGTGCGTTTAGTGTAGTGCGGCTCCGACTCACGGTGTGCAGTAATGTCCTCCGTACTTCCAGATGGTGTACTCGAGGGTGGCTCGTGTGTGCAAGCATGACAAAGGCGGCCCTCACCAGTTTGGCGACAGGTGGACTTCATTTCTCAAGTCTCGCCTCAACTGTTCCGTTCCTGGGGACTACCCATTCGATTTCAATGAAATACGTAAGTACAGCACGTGCGTGTTCACGGTTGATGTGCACTGGGAGGTGATGTTGACAGTGCTGGGTGGTGGTTAGTTGAGAACTCATTGCAGTAAACTTTTTAAAATCTCTCTTATGACTGCGTACATATTGACGTCCCTGTTTGACTTACCTGCAGTAATGCTGCTAGCGAATAACAAAAAGTGAGGCATTGTGAGAACGTCATAAAGTGTCCTGCTTTTTAACTATTTTCAACGCAATTACTTATATATACTCCCAGGCTTTTGAAATCCCGTAGCAATGAGACAGTTCAAGTATATATTCTTGAATTCTACCAATCCTGGCTAGAATCGAGGTTCTGCTTCATTTTTACAGTATTCATAAATGCCTTTTTATCCACATAGAAAAACAACCTAATTCAGATGCTAAGCATGTGACAGTATTGCGCCCCAAAAACAACCATCTCTGTTCTTTATATAATTACACAACTTTACTTTTCCTTGGGAATATGGCTTCACATACTCCAGGTTTTTCAGCAATCTATATGTACCATCTTGCTGTGATTTTGCATTAGATTTCTTTCTATGTAGGTTGCATTCTGTTTGCCATTTTAATTTCCAGGCATTGGTTACATAGAAAAAGATACAGATTTTGTGTGCTACTGATAAAATATATCTCTATTAAAAGGGTACACCTGCACGCCTAAATGTCCCACAACTCCTCTTGAAAAAAAAATGTTAATTGCTTTCCTGGATGGAATCCAGAGGTACCTGTTTCTATAAAATGTTAATGTCTAATCAAAATGCCATATTAAACGTTGCAGATGAATAACAAGTTTCAAGTGCAGGTTAATTTAGCATTTTGAAAGTAAATGCAAAGGACAATGGTAGAACAAGGAAATTGATTGTGTTGTAATAATAAATAAGTAAAATAATTAATGTTGCCCACATACACTTCAAAATGTATCTTTCTTTATGATTGTCACACAATTTGTTATTGTCATTCATAAATGAAAAGGGAAAAATTATATGACTGATCACATCTTAAACTAAGATACAGCAGAAATGTTATGCATGCAGGAGTAAGTTTTCCCCCTCCTGTTAATTAGTAACAAGTGGACACAAAAATTCCAATTGAAATGTTATCGTGTGGAACTATTTTTCAGAATCCACCAGTGATATTATGTACGGCACGTACGGTCAGCACGCAGAGAAGATGATATATGGTGTGTTCACGACTCCGGTGAACTCGATTGGTGGTTCAGCGGTGTGCGCCTTCAGCCTGCGGTCGATCATCGGGTCGTTCGAAGGGCCCTTCAAAGAGCAGGAGACCATGAACTCTAACTGGCTGGCAGTGCCGACGCTAAAGGTCCCGGAGCCAAGGCCGGGCCAGTGCGTCAACGACAGCCGCACACTTCCCGATGTCTCTGTCAACTTTGTCAAGTCCCACACGCTCATGGATGAAGCGGTGCCAGCGTACTTTGCCAGACCTCTTATCATCCGCATCAGTCTGCAGTAAGTGCACATGTATTCAGTCATTACGTGGCTTAAAACACGGTCATACAAATTTTTTCATGTTTCCCTATTTTATTAATAAACACTGTCGTGTTTCATGTTGGTTTCCCATCAGGAATTCAAAATGCTGTCAGCAGATCCTTGCTATTCATTATTCTTTCACATTACAATGCTTTGGTCCTCATATTATTTGATGACTGGATTTTGTAATTACTGTTTTGTTCCATGAGCTGTGGACATAACAGGACAGTAAGTTGTCTGCACATCTAACGGCCCAAAACAGAACTTATTTCCCTGCATGTATTAAAGAGATAAATTTCAGTTTAAGTTAGCTTAATGAAGCAGATTGGTGTTCAGTATCATTACTGTGTTTTTGCAGGTACAGGTTCACGAAAATTGCAGTTGATCCACAAGTCAGAACTCCTGATGGAAAGGCATTTGACGTTCTGTTTATTGGAACCGGTGAGGAGGAATTCATTAGTGCTATTCTAAAATTAATATTAGTATGTATATAATTTGTTGGAAACATGTTTTGTAGGTTTTTATGTCAAAAAATGTAAAAGGTAAATATTAGACAGAAAACTGGTTTTCATCCCCATTTTTCAAGGAAAGGGGAAGAAAGTAAATAAACTGTAAAAGAAAAATATAATAAATCATAGTATAGTGGTTTTGTATACTTGAATTTTTGTTATTGAAGTCATGTTTGCACCACCTTATCTATCATCTTTTGGGTGTTGAATAAACTTAAAATTTGTTATGAAACCTTTAGCAGTCTCCCTGAAATGACGCAGTGATTGACTTGTTGGCCAGGCCTGATCTACATTATATCATACAGTTATAAATATGTGTTTATGTATATTTGTTTCCCCCACATCCCAGAACTATAGTTCTACCTTGTCAAAATGTGCATATTTTAAAATCTTAGCAATTTTATGTATTTTGTAAATAAAAAGGTGTTTAAAAGTTTTGAATTTTTATATTGGACAGCATTACAAAAAAATTTGGCAGGGACTAGTAAAGCATTAAACAACTTGCTACTGTTTTCCTCCAGATGACGGCAAAGTTATCAAGGCGCTGAACGCAGCATCCTTCGATTCAAACGACACTGTCAAAAGCGTAGTGATAGAAGAGCTGCAAGTGCTTCCAGTTGGCATCCCGGTGACGAACCTGTACGTGGTCCGCATGGACAACGATGAGAGCAAGTTGGTCATCGTCTCTGACGATGAGATACTGGGCATCCAGCTACACAGATGTGACTCGGACAAAATTACTAGCTGCCGGTAAGACAGCAAGCTAATAAATTAAACTGTTTTCCCTGGAGAAAATACAATGTTACTGATTGTAATATGTTTTGTATGGAATTTACTTGGGTCCGTGATGAATACATAAAAGAGGTAAAAATATTTTTATGTATTAAGCACCGAGTTTTTGTGGTTAATTTTGAATGAAATAAGTTGTTGAGAATGGTAACTTTGCATAGATTAAAATATCCATGCCTGCCAGTTTTTCAGCTCTGGGGTTTCAGATGATTTTAAAGAATAATAATTTATGCTGCTGTTTTAAATTATTAAGTGCATGTGTTTAAAAAAAAGTATGATTGGTGGTTTGTTTGCTAGATATTGGCAAAGAGAAGCAACCCTTGCAGTAACTGTTTTAAAGATTAAAGAATGATGGCTCACAAATGCTTTAACAATCCTCTATGAAGAAACTGGTAATGTTTGATTTGTAATTCCTTAGTTCACAAAAATAAAGTTGACGATAATCTCGTGTCGAGGTAAATGAGGTGTTTCGTCTTGTGCTTCCGTAATTCCCTGCGAAGCATCACAGACAGTTACGTGTATTTTGTGTTCTGCCGCGCAGGGAGTGTGTGGCCCTGCAGGACCCGTACTGCGCGTGGGATGCAAACCAGCAACAGTGTGCGAGCGTCGGCTCCCCCGACTGGAGCACCAACAAGTCCAGGTTCATACAGAGCGTCACGCGTGGGGAGCATGCGGCCTGCGGCATCTACAAGAAAGGTAGATTATCATTCTACGTGCTGTGCTGTAGTATGTTATCAGAGTCTGCGAGGTTTTGCGAGGGCAAGATTCCCTGTGCTTGATTTGTTAAGTATGTGAATGCCAAGTGAAACTCCAATTATGTGCTTCCTGAGGGACCAGAAAATAACCCTGCAAAATGCAGGAAAGTCTGAAAAGAGAAGAATTTTTGCTTTTCTTTTACATGCTACCAAAGGAAATATTTTTAAATTACAAGCAACTATAAGACCAGGGGATGTATATCTCACAAATCATAATTTTATTACCTTCAAATAATCTTCCTCAATGTTTAAAAGTAATGTCCAGCAGCCAGATGCTGATATAAAAATAAGGTTAGTTCCTTTTAAGGAGAACCAAAGAACTTGAAACATGAAACTTACAAGTTGTTTGGCCTGTAAATATATGTGCAGGTAGGATTGGCCAGAATTCTGGCAATGCACTGTAATTTTGAAAAGGTTTTAACTGTAGTTGTAAGCAAGACATAAGCTGCACAAAGACCAACATAGAATTGTTCTGTCGCACTAATAGCTTAACATCATGTGCCGTGGTCGCACCAGTGAGAAAGCTTTTTGCATTAAAGTGATAAGAACTTAAAAATGTAATATTTTAACTTTAAAATAAACATTTGGGTTATGGTTACAAGTAGGCCGCTAGGCTAGCAAAAATATGTAAAAGGGCATAAATTCAAGTACTCACAGTTTAGTACTTGTCGACAGGCACACACACAAAGAAGGACGACACATTTTTCACACGGTTGCGCGATCACAATGCTTCGTTGGCTTAGGCCAGCTTCATCAGGCGGTGAGTTGTAGGATATTGTAATATGGTGGAAGGGCGCTGTTGGTAGTAAACCTAGCAGCCGGATGGCGAACTAGGGTGCGGCGGGAAAATTGAAAATTTGCCGGTATAGCTGATGAGTATGGTTTGAAGCTGTGATTATCTTATGTTGAGGCCCGGGGTTGCTGCCAGGATTTTGTAATAGATTGATGAGCTAATTTCCAGCGCCTGAGTTCTGAGCTATTGCTTGAAGGTGATAGGGCTCTCACAACTTTGGTACCGTAGCAGGAATCGAAATTCTTGTTGTGTGATGTGGCTTGTTTGGTGTCTGCTCTGTGGCCACTAAACTCTAAACAGTAAACAAGCCATAGCTGGTCACATCCACAGCCTACAAGACAAACCAGTTGCAGCACATGCAGCATCACACGACAAGAATTTTGATTCCTGCTACAGCACCAAAGTTGTGAGAGCCCTTCAAGCAATAGCACAGAACTCAGACGCTGGGAATTAGCTCATCAATCTACACTGAAGAGCCAAAAAAACTGGTACACCTGCCTAATATCGTGTAGGGCCCCCCGAGAATGCAGAAGTGCCGCAAGACGGCGTGGCATGGACTCGACTAATGTCTGAAGGTATGCAGGAGGCAATTCACACCATGAATCCTGCAGGGCAGTCCACAAATCCATTCTGCGCCAATTTGAGAAAGGGTTGCACGTCTGTCATGTTTGATGATTCTCGTCAGTCGTCGTTAGTCCCGTTCTTTCACTATCTTTTTCCGGCTGCAGTGATGTTGCAGATGTGATGTTTTACCGGATTCCCGATATTCACGGTACATACACTCGTGAAATGGTCATACGCGAACATCCAAATGTTATCGCTACCTCGAAGATGCAATGTCCCATCTCTCATGCGCGACTATAACTGCTATAACCTGCCATTGTAGCAGCAGTAACCGATCTAGCTGCCGACCGCATCGCGTTACTCTGATTGGTTCCATACCTCTGTTATTTGAATACGCACGCCTATACCAGTTTTTTTTACTCTTCAGTGTATAACAAAGTCCAGGCAGCCCTCGGGCCTCAACATAAGATAATCACAGCTCCAAACCATACTCATCAGCTATACCGGCAAATTTTTAATTTTCCAGCTGCACCCTAGTTTGCCACCTGGCCGCTAGGTTTACTACCAACAGCGCCCATCCACCATATTGCAGTGTCCTACGACTTGCAGCCTGATGAAGCTGGCCTAGGCAAGCTAAACGTTCAAGGTTGTGCAAATGCATGAAAAATGTCGTCGTCCTTCTTTGTGTGTGTGTTTGTCGACAAGTACTATACTGGAAGTACTTGAATTTTTGTCCTTTTACATAATTTTATTAAAAATAACTATCAAAGCCAATTTTTATGCAGTACATGATACATGGTTCTTTTGTTTATGATTCTTGTAGCTGAAAAATAATTATTGCGTTGAATCTAGAATAAACAATTAATTATTCCAGTGAGCAATTCAAAAACATTTTCATCTAAATTTATTGTCCGAGTGGCTGAAAATACCCTAGTTTAAGAGATTCTGGTAGCTGACTTAGACCAGAATGGCCGTAGCTTAACTGGACCACAACCTGTTCCAAACTATACTTTTACAATAAATGTGATTTCCTATCTCGGTTTTAAACCTAACTTTGTTTGCAAAATCTTCTTTACTGGATCTTGAACTTGAGACCTACATAAGGTCTTTCTGTTTTGCTTGCATAATAAATCAGAAATATGAGGATGTAAGAATGAATACAATAGACTATCACTTAACTATTGCCACCAGGACCAAAGGGGTCAGTCGCTGGATAAGGGAAAATTGATGTTCTTCTCGTTCATTTTCTGGAGTTTGTTTGGTTTTCAGTTTTTTTGTTTTGTTCGTAGGCTTGTTTTAAACAATGCAATTTTTGAGAAACTTAAGTTTGTTATCACTTTTAAAGTTCATTCTTGCTCTAGAGGCATATGGAAGGTAGAAACCAAAAGAAATACATGTCAGTACCCACTGATTTAATAATTACACTTTCAATTGACGTTAATACGTATATTCAAGTATTACTCTGAGCCTTCAAGTCAGTGCATCCATTAAAATATGTGCCGTTCACAGCAAGGAGTTTTCAAAAGGGGCTATTCCTGCAAAGCAGAAATGTAATTTTTGTGTGCTGTGTGTGTATGGCAGTGTAACAAGGATTATAACTGGAACACACTGAATTTATCTGTAGATTGGCAAGTCGTGCTTCACTACTGTAAGCTAATATTAATGGGTGATTCAACTGATGTATTAGCCAACACCACAATTTTTTCATATAATTAATTGGAGGGGGTGGGAGGATAGTTAATTGCTGTGGTAATAGCTTATTAACTAAGCTGAAAAATTTAATTTGGAGAAACCCGTTTTCTTTTTTTATTTAAAGAAGACAGAATACACCATTACTCATGGATATACACACACACACACAAAAGTTGAACGAACACATTTTCCCACACTGATGCGCAGTCGCGACTTTTTTTTGGCTATGCAGCTTTATCAGGTGGTAAGTAGTGAGCCCTTTTTTTTTTGTTATGGATATTATCGAGTGTTATAAAAGCTTCAACTTCTGATAAGCGTACGTTGTGACGCCTGCCATTACTGTTCCGTGCTGCCGACGACCACAAATAAATCCCATCAGCAGACACACTGGAAAAATTTGAAAAAAAAAATTTCAGTCGATGTATTTTGTATAACACACTAGTTAATCCTCTTACGATTGAATGATCAAGATTTGACCATGCTAAGCTTTGTTACTGACCAATCCCAATCATTCTGCTTTAGAATATCGGATACTGCCAGTAATGAAAGTAAACCGTTGGACGTGTGTGTAGTACGTTGAATCCTACAGAACAGTAAGCGTTTCTCGCTATAAACCATCATCCAATTACCCTTCGGTAATCTTAGTGCTGGTGAGCAGTAGTGGAATGCGGCCTATTAGGGTTGTGCGAATATTCGGTATACCGGAACGAAAACAAAAAATTACAACTTTCATTTTTGTTTTGGTAGGAAATTTGGTTACAGAAAGGTGTAACAAAACGAAAATCCTCAATTCTGTTGCATATTCAGGTGTTTAAAATGAATGTTCATTTAGTGCACTAGCATAGGAAATTTTTGTTTGTGAATCATCTTGGTTGTATTTGTTATTTTATAACTATAATACGTAAAACTGAAATTTAAATGTGGGCAAGAATCCCTGTGCTAAATACTCCATATCCTACACTTTTTTTTATTTTTGGTTTTGCAACGAATTTTCTAGAGTGAATAACTTGCTGAAATGTTATGAAATTTGTTAAACTTTCATTAAAACTGAGCTCTTATGAAGTTATTGTTCATTTTGTTTTCAGTTTCACAAAAGAACATAACATATCTTTTGTTTTTGTTTCGTGGGGAAAAGTTGCATTCGCACAACTCTATGGCTTATGTATTCATGCAGTCATGTTATATTATGGCAGGCCACAGTATTTTAGTTGTAGTGCCTTTGAAGTTTATTTTAGATAGTTGTAGGTATCTACTCTACTTATTGCGTGATGGCAGCAAATCACTTTGATTTAGAATCTCTTATAACTCGTGCATGTCAGCTTGGCATGGCGATGCCAAGAAAGTTAATTCGTTTGTCATTGTGATTGTTATGATAATATTATGCTGGAATATTTGTTCATATTGACTCGAGGGCATTTTTACGAAGTTGGCATTTAGTGGCATGTTAAAATTCGAGACCGTTAAACCGGTACAGTCATCACCCTTTCATTTGTATTGTACTGACTGTTCTTTGATATTCTGGGGGAAGAAAGTCAGTCGTTAATAATTTTTAAATATTTTTTTTCTTGGGTTTTAAACCCATCAGGTTTTAAACCCATCCCTAATATTAAGTATCAAGAAGGGATTTAACTTGCTGGTAACTGATTAATCACACCTCCAGTGTAAAGTTTTACTGTTGCTAAACACACAGGTTCCTTTCAAATTTTATTGACTTTGTAGGTGCCTTTCGGTAATGAAAATTTTTAAAAAGAATTTCAGAGAAAAAAATAGTTTAAACATAAATATTTACGTGGGTGTTCCCTTGATGTAGATAACAGATATTTTCACAGTCCAGACATAGAAGTGAGAACCATATGCATGCAGTTGTATTCAGCTACTATGTTCATTCTGTAATCAACATTAACTCTTTGTTTCGGTTGCCTTCGAAAACGTTGTATGTGTTCTCATAATGGATCCCTGTAAAGATATACTTCAGGGGAGAAAGGGAAAGGGATGCTGTCCTCATCTCAAAAGGCTCGTTTTAGTGTCTGTTTTGAATAGTTATTTATTAATTTTTATTTTTGCTGTTAAAAAAACTTTGAAACTAGCATAGCCATAGTCAGATATATTATCAGAGAAGAATAACGTGGGTAAAAAAATAAGTTTGTTGTTCCCTTGGGCTTAAACAGTTTTTTAGTACCATTGACGTACTAATGCCAAGGGTATTTGTTATACTTATATCTCTGTATCCCATTCGAAAAAAAAAATATTAACAGCTGCACAAGCCACTATCTTTCTGTTCTCTCATGAGCGGCCTCCCACAATTCGGAAGCATGGCTATTTCTTTGCTTCGGAAACGACAGGCACTGTGGGGAGTGCTTGTTTCCCCGGCTAGTGCTCTGCGAAAATTGTGCTACCGCTGTTTAGAAGAAAAGAAAGTATTTGGCTTTTTATGTTATAAGAAATATGTCTGTGGCTTCCATGGATGCTTCATCGTTGCTTCTGCTCTCTATCTTTGCTGTCACTAGCATGTGTCTGAAAATCTTGTATAAGGTGACAAGTCAACTAGAAATGGAAATTAATCAACTACCATTTCCGGCTTTAAATGTTTGTTTAACAGTTAACTAACAAACAATTTATTAAATAGCACTGTTTTTTTTAAAATACATAGAAGTTTAGCAAGTGTAGTACTGATACACGTTTTATTTTATTTTTATGCTGTGTGCAAAGTATTTTATAAATGATATGTTTTTTTTTCCCCGCAGTGAAAACAAGAAATTTGTAATTTTACTCCTATCTTTGTGCCGCTAATTAAAATAGTTGTCTTGCGTAAATATTACTTTAGTGTATTTAGAATAGTTCAGTGCCTAAAACTGTAACCCTAAATTTGCTGGAATAATAGTGCAGTTATGTATTAGCGTTAGTTTGTGAGTGCTCGTACGTGCTTCATGTAGTTAAGCTTCTTAGACAGGCTGATGTCTGAATGCTTGCTTCCCCGTTACTTGCAGAGGAAAAGCCTCCCTCGCCAGACGTCTCCAAACACCAGTCGAACAAAGATCTCGGTGAGTACAGACCACCCTGTCAGCTTAGCTTTATGTTACTCGCATGACTGGTTTGTGTTCTGCTGTTTGCTGGGGAGTGACTAGCGCGATCGCGATTGATTCAGACATTTCTGGAACAAAACTGCTGCAAGTCGCAGCGTCGTCTCAAGCTGCCTGACGACTGCTGGCTGTATATGGAGAGTTATAATAAACTAATAAACAGTGGTTTATATTGGTAGGTATGTTGGGCTTAATGTCTCGTTGACAGTGAGGTCATTATAGACGGAGCAAGCTGCTCGGAGAAGCAGGAACGGGAAACAATCGGCCATGGCCTGCAGTAAGGAGTCATCTTAGTGGGATTTCGGGAAACTAGGGAAAACTAAAATCAGGATAGCCAGACTGGGAATTGAACCAGTGTCCTTTCGAATGCAAGTCCATTGTTTTTTACCACTGCGCCACCTATTTATATATATTGGTGATTGTATACCTGAGAGGTTATTGTGTAATGGAAATATAAAAAAATTAAAATTTTTCATTTTCACAGTAGAGTTGTTCTTATGGTGAAGGCTTCCTGCTGTGGTGCTCAAGCCTTTCAATTATTCTGGTTATACGACAGATTGTTACTGTAAAAGAAATGTGTGCGAAAATCTGCCCTTTTATGTGGCTTAAGTTATATCATTCTTTATATGGGAAACTCACGCAGCTTCTAAGCACAGTTGTCTTGTAAACAATGTTAAAGCATTTGTTTCCGTGGGTTGCTACTTTCTGTAGATCAGAGATTGGTTATCACACTGATAGTGACACTAATTTCAAATGCTTGTGGCAACATCTTTTTTACTGAAATTTTTCAATGTTGCGATTTAAATGTATGAGTTACTGGCGTTAATTTTAGATTACTGTATTTATCTGAATATAGAATAATCTCAAAAATACGACAACCTCTAAATTTTTACTTTGGCCCACAGGAAAAAATTAAGCCTATTTATCCACAAATTATTTGGGTATGTAATACAGTATAGTTATTTAAACGCACTTTCTTTGTCCATTTCTGCATTTTATTTTCAGATTGTAAATAGGCACGTGTTAGTGTTTTTAGATTTTGTTAAGTGCCTTGTACTGTGATAAAACAAACATCATATCTAGTCAAAAATTATTGACCATAACTTGCTCCTACACAAGCAAAAACATTATGCTCAAAGTTTTTCATATGCAAAAATAGAAGACCCTTAATTTTATGGAAGTAAAAATTTGAATAAAACACTATTTTGTATTTTGATAGATACAGTTTGTTGAGATAGATCTGTGACAATCAGAAATGTAATTAACGCTATGCCAACCTGGGTCTTGAACTGCATTACAAAGTGTTTGAAATAGATGTTTTTCCATGAAACTATGTATTAAATGTGCATCCAACGTGTTCATCTACAAAACGAACACAAACATCAGGTGAGGCCTGTTAAGTTCTTTTGAGATGTCACGCACATTAGAAACATAATTTGAGAGAACTCCAACATAACTGAAAACTGCTTTTTTCAAAGTGCCGTATCTCAAATATACGGGTCAGATACATACATACAAAGACACTCGAGGGCCCTACGTTGAACCTTGCCACCACAGACNTGTTTTTCCATGAAACTATGTATTAAATGTGCATCCAACGTGTTCATCTACAAAACGAACACAAACATCAGGTGAGGCCTGTTAAGTTCTTTTGAGATGTCACGCACATTAGAAACATAATTTAAGAGAACTCCAACATAACTGAAAACTGCTTTTTTCAAAGTGCTGTATCTCAAATATACGGGTCAGATACATACATACAAAGACACTCGAGGGCCCTACGTTGAACCTTGCCACCACAGACTTTCCACCAACTAAATGATAGTTGGTGGANACTTTCCACCAACTAAATGATAGTTGGTGGAAAGTCCCATTGGTACACACAGTAGGATGAGAACACCGCATGTGCCAGTTTAGAGCAGTGCACATAATGGTGATGGTGCATTTAATGCGCAAAGCACAGTCGCCCTTATCACTAACGAGCTTCTCTGCCTCAAAAGCAGAGAATAGCTCCAGGTTGCCAGGCCCCTTAATTAGCTCACGTGAGTAGTTTGGTTCCTGATGCTTGCTCTATAGAGTCGGAGAGCCCTGTAGCATTAGCCGTGCAGCCAAGCAGATTATCACACAGCATTCAAGCTGAAATTCACTGGAAATTACTGAAGAAATAATGTTTGTGAAAGTAGGCAATTGCTATTAAACAACTTCTGCAGAAATGTCTGAATTCATCGTAAGTGTTTTATAGAAATAATTTTTCTACAACATAGGCTACAGTTGTTTTTGTAGGTTTGTAAGAACAGTTCAGTAGCGGGCTTGTGTTAAACTGAGTTAATGTTTTTTGTTCACCAAATCAAAATGTTTGTATAATTTTTTTCATAATTTGATATAAGATCATTACTTTTATGGAGGAGCACCATAATTATTTCATAAATCTCATCTTTACCAAATTTATGTACTAGGGGATGGGAGTGAAGAGATTTGGGCAGCTCTTGACATTAGGGTCTTGACAAGTCAATGAGGGTGAAATGAGGGGAGTGTGGAGCAACGCTGGAATGCAAGGACAGGGGAAATGGGAGATTCCCAAGAAAACCTGCCGACCCCGACCAGTATCATCATCCAGCACAATTCCCTCATGTGAAAATTCGGGGGTGACCCCGCTAAGGGATGGAAGATCATAAAGATGACGCGAGCACAAAATTTGTTTTGATATTTTCTGTACTGTCATATTTTAGTAATGCTTGTACAGTAGCATGAAATAAGTCTGTTAAAATTTTAATCTTCGTGACACACTATATTTGTAGTGCACCGTACTGTCCTGAAATAGAATTAAAAAACTACAGTTACTGTTTACAATATGTATTCAACTTGAAAAAGCAGGATCACATAAGCAAAGCGCTAGAAACTTCAAAATGGTTAACAATGCACAGTAGAAGCAAACTGCATTTTATTATGCAACTGTAAATAATAATGATTCAACACACACCCAGTTATCTGTACTCAAAGGTCATTATCGGAGCCTCAATACATGGATACAGCACAAGAGACAAAAATAATGCACAAATACCTAAACATTCAAAGGGTGTTTTCCAAAACTCTTTTGACCATTTAGCTAGTGGCTACTGGACCAAACTGCCAGAGTTTCTGAAGCAGACAACTCACTTAATACTTTAAGCAAAAATTGTAGGCTATCTTGTTGGCGGAACAAAAAAGTCATGCGAGACCACACTAAAAACATGTATATAATTTAAACTAATTGATAAGCTTAAACTGGTAACTGTATACATTTTGTTTAGATAAACAAAATAAATTGATACACTTATACTGGCCACTTTATCCATTTAATTTCTTACTTTTACATAATTAATATTTAATTTTAAGGGCAGCTGTATTGGATTGGCTTTGTAATATACCACTCTACCATTGTATTCCAAATGTTTAGTGTTATTCTAGCTGTAAATTATGTATGTATTGATGTTCACTGTAAATGTCTTCTTGACAAAACACTTCAAGTTTTAAATTAGCCAATGTGCTGAATCTTGCTGTGTTTAAACCAAGTAAATAAAAAAAAATATGAATCAGTATTTTTTTCCCCTGAAATTTTGTGCCAAAAATTTAGACTCAACTGATATGCGGGCGTCTCAGAAAAATTTCAGGTGGCCAACGAACTTGATGGGTACGCAAGATAACGTTTTACAGGACGTTGATGAAAACCTGAATGAAAATTAAAGAGAATTAAAACAACAGGCATGATGCATTTCTAAGATAAAGTATAGACCTTTTGCGATGTTCCCTTTTAAATGGGTTTCCTGCTTAATAAGTTTACATAATTTTGCACCTGGTCTGAAAAAAAAAAANTTGCGATGTTCCCTTTTAAATGGGTTTCCTGCTTAATAAGTTTACATAATTTTGCACCTGGTCTGAAAAAAAAAACACCAAATTAATTTGACTTTTAATAAGTTTTCCTGGTTAACAAGCCGAAATTTTCCAGTCCCTTCAGAAACTAATCATGACAATTTTACTATAAATAATAATAATAATATCAAAAACTGTAAATAATTTTATAATTTCTACGATTCCATTTTTTATTGCCAATCCTTAGTAAGTTGACTTATATGCGACTATGTGAGTCAATTCGTACTTGGAACAATATGAAACAAGAACAAAAGACAAGGATAAATTAATTTCAATAATGTAGAATTTGTGCATTGTGTTGTTGGCATTAAAAAACTAGGTGGTGGTAAATTGCAGTACTAATCTGCATTATAGAAACTTTGGATTTATCTTGTAAATTTGTGGCCTTTTCTAAGAAATATCAGTATTATTCAAGTTTAACACTAGTTTTCACAAAGTTGATCCGGAGAGCTGCACACATGTAACGTAGTCCATTTTTTCTAAAATCCATTATTACACGGTTATGATGATACATCGTTCATTTACTTCACTTTCAGCTGAGGTTTTTTTTAACTCCATCTGTGTTTAAACATAGTGTTAGTATATTACTGCTGTGCAACTAAAGAGTGGAATTGCAAAGAAATCCGAGGATGATAGTGAAATTTTGTTACATAAAGTCTGATTGTTCAGATTGATAAGAAAAATGGATATCACTGAAAAAATTAAAGAAAATAAAATATGTTGGGAATAGGCCACTGGGTTACTATTTATGTTATGAAAGGAGACAGAATACACAAGTGCTCAGAAGGTGGTATTCTTGGATAGACATACACATACACACACACAAAACTCGGGCGAACTAATTTTCCACATGGCTGCGTGGTTGCAACGTTTCACTGGCCAAACCAACTTCGTCAGGCAGTGAGTGGTGACACACCGCAGTCTGTTGCACGGTGGTTGGCAAACAGTGAACTTAGCGGCCAGCAGACGAACTAGGGATGAGGCAGGAAATTTTAAATGTTGCAGAGGGTTTATCTTACGTTTAAGTTAGGGTGTCTGTCTGGATTTGGTGATACATTGGGGTTGCCAGTTCCCAGCATCAGAGTTCTGCACTATTACTGGAGGGTGGTAGGGTCCTCGCCACTCCGGTTGTGTGACAGGAGTCGCAAGTTCTGTTTGTGAGATGCCGCAAGTTCTGCAACTGGCTTCTCTTGTAAATTTACGTTTACCGCATCTATGGCTTCTTTGGTGTCCGCTCTATGGCCACTCGTTCTCTGTTTTTAGAGTGTTGGTAGTAAGGCCAATGTACTCTGCATTGCAGTGAACACGCCATGCTACCAGATACAGTATGTTGNTTTTAGAGTGTTGGTAGTAAGGCCAATGTACTCTGCATTGCAGTGAACACGCCATGCTACCAGATACAGTATGTTGACTGCAATGCAACCTGAGTGGAGAGTGTCCTACCACCATCTAATGATAGTGCAGAACTGCGACGCTGGGAACTGGCCCACCAATGTATCACCGAATTCAGACAGACACCTGGCTTAAACATAAGATAAACCCTCGTGCCACATTTCAAATTTCTTGCGTCACCCTAGTTCACCTCCTGGCCGCTAGGTTTGCCAACCACTGCGCAACAGACTGCAGTGTGCCGCCAATCGCTGCCTGACAAAACTGGCCTGGCCAGTGAAATGTTGTGACCACATATCCGTGTGGAAAATGTGTTCATCTGACGTGTGTGTGCATGCGTGTGTGTGTGTGTGTGTGCATGCATGCACGTGTTCACAAGTACCACCCTGTGAGTATTTGTGTTTTCTGTCATCTTTCTATAATAAAATTTTTTTTAAAAATCTGTTTTAATGTGTAAACTTTATTGTGTATAAAATCTTGTGTAAATATGTAATATATAGAGGAGGTGGTTGGGGTACAAATATATCTTCCAGACTGTTTCATATTCTTGCCACTTCTGTACATATGTGGGTATATTTTGGCCACATTGCTAGTTGGGTACAGTTAAATTCCTAACATTCGGTTTTNCCACTTCTGTACATATGTGGGTATATTTTGGCCACATTGCTAGTTGGGTACAGTTAAATTCCTAACATTCGGTTTTCCTAAATTTTTTGATACAGTATTTCTATAATATGAAAGTATTTCATGGGTTCTTGAGGACGAAGATTAATAATGTCAGTAGTCGTGCTCATATGGTCAGATAGATAAAAACTTGAACTGCTAAAGGTTCCAGGCGAACCTCCACCATGATTCTTGATTAAAGAGTTTTCCGTTCGTACACAAGTAAATTGTTATGGACGTAATGTTAGGAGATTCCATCACATTTAGCCTCTCTTTTATATAGTGAAAAGGCATAAAACCTAAATTTTTTTATCCTGATTGAAAAAAAATTTACACTGCCAAAAGTTGTAACCAAATAATGCTTTGTTCAGTGTTTTAGTCAGTGGTGGCTTGTGAGATTTGTATCTAGGGGCATACTTCAACACACATATTCTATCAACTGTTATAATCTTGACATGTAGGCAAGTTATTACATCTCCAGGTGCAAGAGAATGAATCAATAAGTTTGACATTGGCACGAGAACAGAGCATAACCAACACGCAATGGAACAAGCGCCTCATGTCACAAAGTACATAATCAAAATTATTTAACAAATACCAAAATGTCATAGTTTTGTTTATAATGATTTAAGTGTTTATCACTTTAGTGGAGTTGTTTGGGGTGTTTTGCCTAATAATATTGTATTTATGCATAGCTACGTAAATGTTTACATAACTAAGCTGTTTCTGGTCACAGAAAATTTGGAGGAAATTGGTGTTCTTAGGATGTTCACATCTAACTTTACTTTGGCCTAAAAGAGCAATTTTTAAATGCACCTAATGAGCTAACCTAACAGATAATGGTAGAGTGTGATTTGTTTCTTTATTGTGCTGAATACCCAGTCCTGCTGCATATTTGTAACAGCAAGTGGTTGATAGGTAGCCCTTCATGAAACATTTACAGTCTGACTTTATATCGGGTTTTCCATGGTTACATTTGTCTGGTGACTGATAGCTACTTTGAAAGTCAGAATTTTTTAATTATGTTCATTCATCTACTTGGTCATTGTTTAAATAAAACTGTCATTGGAATTATCTGAGGAGATGATATGTCAGATTATGCAAAATGTAACTGACAGCACTTTAATCTACTGCTCCATGTAATTATAAGTTTAAAATCAGAATGCAGATGGACCACACTTGCACGGCTTGATGTCAACAATTGGTTATTGTTCTCTAACAACCACTTTGCCTTGGAAACTGAGCTGGCCTGTTAGTTGTGGTCCATACGCAGCCTGCTATAGCGTAGTGCTAAGTGGTGAAGACGAGGGGCTCTGCGACTGATGATGTCTGGTTGCTGTGTGGTCAGATGAGGCGCCGGTAACTTGTCCTCCGTGCGCCTGCCCATGCCCGGGCGCCGAAGGCCCTGCGCCCAATACTGCCGGTCAGTTCCCACGTCAGTAAACTAACCTGCTTGCAGGTGGCGGGGCCTTCCCCCTTCCCTGCAACTGCCAACACCACCGGTCGCTTGTGCTACTAAAGACACACATCGCGTGTTTCTGAACAGTCATGCCTTGTTGTCAATGTTCGTACATCCTTAACGCGCGATGAACGCGAGATGATGTTCACGTTGGCGTACACTACTTCAAAAGGATGTTGTTGGAACTTGTGCAGCCACACGCTGATGTGTGACCGCTGAGCTGGGTTAGAACTGTTAACATGATGGGTGAAGTGAAGGATGACTTGGAGGAAGACTGTATGTAATCCCGTCCTGGTCCCATCCCGTCCTCCTGAAGCAATGGGATCGGCCGCTGTACCTGCCTGCTTGTTCCTTCTGCTTTCTGTGCCAGGGCGGCCTTCTGGTCGGATCTTTGCATGCACTAACACTGGTGCTGGTGTGGGTCTGTGGTGCTGGTGAGGTGTGTCTCTGGCATGGCAACTCAACAAGACAACTAATAAATGCACACAAATTTAAGAACAACACCCTATTTATCAGAATGTAAGACTGTCTTTTGTAACCCTTTTTACTCTATGAATATAGAAGGTCGTCTTATTCGAGCCAGCTTCTGCAGCAGTAGAGGGTGGTAAACATTTCAAACTGGACATGTGTGTTTGGTTACGGTACGAACCTGTTATGAAACTCTGAAGAAAAGAACAGAATGTACTTTCTAATCGATAAGACATTGAGGGGTGAACCAAAAAAATGAAACCTCTTTGATACAAATTTCAAGGGACCTTAATTTTTGCAGTTTGTAATAATAAGCTTTGTATTAACAGGTGTTTAATTTTTTGAGATTTTTTGTAATTATACAAAGTGTTGACTTTGTGATTCAGCATATTTCATAATAAGACATTCTTATCACCAGCATGATTGTAATACAAACTAATAAATATTTTNTACAAACTAATAAATTTTTTTTATTTAACATACAAATTAGCATTTACTGTAATTCCCTATCTCATTCAAAGGGGAAAGAAGTCAACGTTGCGTTCATGAGAACTCATGTTAAAGAGGTGTTGATTAATGAGGTTTCATTGTACAACTTCATATAAGTAAAGTTTTACAATTTATTTCTTCAAAAAAAATTTTTTTTTATATTTAGCCTGAGTGTTTTAGTATAAGCATCATCAAATTTTGAAAGTTTATTTCAGCTAATTTTTGTTTTTGACATCACTGATTGATACATTAACATGCCCAAAGAATTTGTTGTAATTTTTCTGGTATAATAAAAGGAAAATGTTATTTTCAAGTTGTCCTATGTTATGGTAAATAGGGTGTTTCTAGCATACATAACATGCATATATATTTTCGAAAAAAATTCATTCAAGCCTGAACAAAGTTCTTGTTACTTTTCCTGATGAAAATACATTTAATGTGTCCTTGAAGTATGTATATGTACAGTACATATGCATCAGTTTTAGGTCGGTACAAATTGTCTTAGAGTTGTATTTAAATATACTTGAAACTAGGTGTTTCTAGTCAGAATGTGAATCAAATTCGAAGTTCACTGTTAAAATTGCATTCATTAAGTCATAAGAAAGTGTAAAAAAATTTAAGTCAAAATACAAATATTTTAAATCATGCTGGATTCATTTAAAACCACTACATGCAGTTTCNTTTATTTAACATACAAATTAGCATTTACTGTAATTCCCTATCTCATTCAAAGGGGAAAGAAGTCAACGTTGCGTTAATGAGAACTCATGTTAAAGAGGTGTTGATTAATGAGGTTTCATTGTACAACTTCATATAAGTAAAGTATTACAATTTATTTATTCAAAAAAAATTTTTTTTTATATTTAGCCTGAGTGTTTTAGTATAAGCATCATCAAATTTTGAAAGTTTATTTCAGCTAATTTTTGTTTTTGACATCACTGATTGATGCATTAACATGCCCAAAGAATTTGTTGTAATTTTTCTGGTATAATAAAAGGAAAATGTTATTTTCAAGTTGTCCTATGTTATGGTAAATAGGGTGTTTCTAGCATACATAACATGCATATATATTTTCGAAAAAAATTCAGTCAAGCCTGAACAAAGTTCTTGTTACTTTTCCTGATGAAAATACATTTAATGTGTCCTTGAAATATGTATATGTACAGTACATATGCATCAGTTTTAGGTCGGTACAAATTGTCTTAGAGTTGTATTTAAATATACTTGAAACTAGGTGTTTCTAGTCAGAATGTGAATCAAATTCGAAGTTCACTGTTAAAATTGCATTCATTAAGTCATAAGAAGGTGTAAAAAAATTTAAGTCAAAATACAAATATTTTAAATCATGCTGGATTCATTTAAAACCACTACATGCAGTTTCACCAGATCACCAATATTGTTTCACCAGATCACCAATATTGTTTCACCAGATCACCAATATTGTTTCACCAGATCACCAATATTGTTATACGTACAAAGAAACAACTTTAATATGAAGCTATTAATGAAAATTTGTCTTCTTTCTCCTTTGGGTAAAATAGGGAATTAAATGTTAATTTTTAAGATGAATAAAAAAATTTAATAATTTGTGTTAATGCTGGTGATAATGTCTTATTTCCCACTATTCAGAATCACTGAGTCAATAATTTAATTTTTTTGAAATTTTTTTATAATCATTACAAACACCTGTTAAAACAAAACCTCTATTACAAACTATAAAAATTCACGTTCCTTGAAGTTGGTATTAAAGAGGTTTCACTTTGTTGATAGCCAGCAGAAAACATATTATGCTTTGACTGCTCTTTCCAAATTTGTTTTTCAGTGTTCATCCATTTAACACGCAGAGTGTGCTTTGCTTACACAATATTGAACATTTCATTGAATTATACATATTGTTTTGTGTACATGTTGGTGGAGGATTCATTAACACTCATTTGTTTGGGGAGAGGGGTGAGGGGGGAAGCTGAATATGTGCATGAATTTCACATATTATTTATGGTAGTTCAACAAAATGTTCACATTTTGTAATACGTGTGAACTATGTAAGTGCAATACATTCACCACATAGTTAATGCAGTATGACTATAAACAAATATTTTAAATTTGAATTACTATATTGTGTTTAAGTTTTTCTTTGAATGCTGTGGTGCCAACATATTATCAAAAATAATCACCCAAAGAATTTACTTTTATTAGGTTTCACTTAAGGATCAAAAATACCAGTGTGGTATTTAAAATACATACAGTACTTGGTTCAGATTTTTTCCCCAACAACTGTGGTATTAATACAATAGTTTAATAAGTGGAAACACTCGCAGTCTTTACAATTATGTTCATGAGGTCAGTAATTTTGTAACAAGAATGGAGCCAGACAACCAATTAATAAAAATATTTCCCTTCAAAAACTGCTGTTTCTCCAAATTTGGTGTATTAATTTATTTAGACTTTGTAATATAGATTTGGGATTGTTTTGTATTAAAAAAAACTTATGCAAATGAATTTCCAATAAAATAAACACTTTCATATGACAACTCATGCTAATTGTACAGAATTAGTCTTTTAGTCCACTGTTTAAGAATGCAGGTGATCACGTCTTAAAAAACTTAACAAGAGTTAGGCTACTATTAGCTATTCTTTTGAATTAAAATTTTTTAGTTTCCTCACACTTTATAACCATTTTACCTTTACATTTGGTAAGTTACCTTCATGTTTAAGACCATGTTTGAGCTTCCATCCAGATGATAATGTAACCTATTGGTCGGACTAATAATTTTAGGCTGTCAGTAGAAGTTGATGGTGTAGACTTGTTTGAGTTACGAGTACTACCCTTAAATATTTCTGCGAAAGACCTAAGTCCACAACTCCACAGAATTACCTTGGTGTCTTACTGGAAGACACTCTTGCCTCCTTCCCAGTCACGGGAATTAAAATCTCAGTAATACGTAATTATGGAGGGTTCAAAAATGGATGGATAGGTTCAAAGCATTACCAAATTGCTGAAACAGATTGAGGTATAGTGCTGACAGGTTGTTCCAACTATAAGATATGATCTGTAGTGTTGTGTGTTTATGTTTCTTCTGTCAGATACATGCACACATTCATTAGTCTTCATATGAACAACTAATGAATTACTGTTTTTAAACTCCCCAGCATTCTTCTTCAATTCATGATCCTACCCCGTGCATACAACCTTCAGCACTTTGATGGGAAGTCGGATTGTTCGAAACAAAATTAAAGAGCAACGAAACTCAATATAGGCTATGTAAACCATGTTATGGACAGTTCAGTGTACACCCAGAGGGAAATAATGAGAAATACTTGCAGTTTAGCTTATTTTATAAGCACTTGATTATTCACTAAACCTGTAAAAATTTTCAGCTCATTATGAAATAGAACATGTGTGGGGTGCATTTATGCTAACGTATTTAGTCTGTGAGGAAATGGGATGTCCCCGTGGCTGTAGCCAAACACTGTGAAGTTCATCTGATGTCTGGTTATTATCAAATTGAATGTTACTTACAGCTGTGGTAGTAAGCTCGTTGCTTTGCTCAACCGTTCTTGGCAGATTCACTGGTCTTCTAGAATTGAATTTTAACTCACCAAGAGCTATTTTTAATAACTAAAGAATTAAAATTACTCTTTCTCTCTTTGTACCCCGCCTGCAACTTCAAATTTGACCAATAGTCAAAGCAATCTCTACTAGGTTTATAATTTTTCGCAATCCGAAAATATCCTTATGACCAAAAATTTACCACAAACTAGGCTTCCACATTTGCACATTTTAGTCTTCTTGGGATGTGTGTGAAATAAACATAGTATGTCCTTGACTGTATTTGGTGCATATTCAATGTTTACAGAACTGTCACTTCAGTTTCTAATGTGCAGTACATGTTCAAAGTAATTTTGATATAAATAATAACCTTTTTTTTCCCTTAGTAATTCTGCCACAACTGTAATCAGCAGGCATCAAATCTCATTCATCCCTCCAATAAACTTAAGTACAAAGGTAGTTACATTAGATGTAAAAAAAGGTACATTCTTATATGTTAACTGTAAAAGTCTCATGAACTATTATCTCGGCCAGGCCCACTCAGAGGTTTCTAAGTGGTCTGGGGCGAACATCTGTGTTTGTTATTAAAAAATATTACAGCAATTTCGTAAATAATGTTTATAAAATACTGTAATTGTTATGATGTAGGAGAAAAGGAATTGGCACCAGTAGTTTGTAGGTACTTTAATTAACCACAAACATGGCAGTTCCCTAGAATTGCCGCCTCATGGGTGCTGGGGCAGAGTGCACCCATTTGCTCTTCCCCCCCCACTCCTCCTTATTATCTGCGCAGGCATTTCCCATGTGTTCTTGTATTGCTATTTGGTGTTTTCAGTGGCGAAACAACATCTCCAAATTAGGAGAGGGCACGCCTTAAGATATTTTTGCTTTTTTTATATATTTAATTTTGATGTGATCAAAACTTAAATTCCATTCTATAGCCCAGAACTGAAGAGTCATTAAGTATAAAAAATGCATTACAACAATTTATAAGAGATTTTATGCAATACAGGATGAGTATAAAAGAATACCCCAACTTTGAAGGTTTATAATATCAAAACCAAACAACCTACACCCTTGATTGACCACTCAAATGAACCGTGGAACCGTGAAGTTTCTTTTCCATACATTCATAAATGTTCAATATGACCACCATGAGCGGCCCGAACGACATCTACGCGATAATCAAACACGTTCCACACTCTAGTCAGCAAGTCCGGTGTTACAGTTTTGATGGTGTTGATAACTCTCGGTTTGAGGTGGTGAGGGGGAAGCAAGCTCGCATTCGACACGTCAAGGAGAAGGGGACGGTCTGATGTTTCCTTTATGTGCCGAGAGATGACACTGGGAGCATCTGTCGTCGCACTATGAGCGTGTGTTGTGTGTTAGTCCGCATCACGATGGCGACGGAACAACAGAAGGCATTCTGTGTTATTCAGTTTGCTAAATGTGAATCGGTTACAACTGTTCAACGTGAATTCCGTCGCGAATACGTACGCCGTCCTCCCGATAGGTGGAGTATCGTACGTTGGTTTCGTCAGTTCCGTGACTCAGGGTTCCTTTGCAAAGGCAAAAGTTCCGGGTGGTCATGTGTCCGAAGAGAATGTGCAACGGATTCAACAAGCGTTCGTTCGCAGTCCAAGAAAATCAACTCGACAAGCANTGTGTCCGAAGAGAATGTGCAACGGATTCAACAAGCGTTCGTTCGCAGTCCAAGAAAATCAACTCGACAAGCAAGCCGGTAAATCCAAATCTCTCAATCGATTGTATGGACAGTGTTGCGAAAGCGATTTCTGCACAAACCATACAGGTTACAGCTTGTACAGGGTCTAACCGAAAGGGATAAAAAACTGAGATATGATTTCTGCACGTTCGTTCTTGCCCAGAACGAGGTAGACAATGCCTTCATGTCTAAGCTGCTTTTTAGCGATGAAGCGACGTTCCATACAAATGGTAAGGTGAACTGGCACAACGTGCGGATATGGGGTCAGGGGCCTCCACATGAAACCACCGAACACGAGCGCTCTTCCTCCAAAGTGAACGTGTTTTGCGCTGTATCCAAAGAAACTTGTAAATGATGCAATATTATTAAGTATCAAGGTTCTAGCCGCGGTTTATTTTCTTTCATTTAGCGAGGCTTTGTAAAATATTATCGGGATTTGAAATTAAAGCAGTGGGAGTTTGTTTATCATGGTAGTTTGTTAATCGGCCGTACGTTTGCCATTTTGGGAAATCTTAGCCTTGTTATGCATTAGCATTAGTGATAGAAGCTTTCCGAGCTGCGTCAACAGTTATTGTTCTGGAAGCTTTGGATTATCTTTTACTAGACGCAGTTTGGAGAGCGTGGGAAGAGCTTGCTTGGCCCCCATGCCGTGCCCTTATTTGGTTACGTTTGATACTCTGGGGAGAGGGGTGTGGATACGCATGCAGAGACTAGTACTCTGTGTGCATATCGCCAGCCAGCAGTCAATAACCAGCAATCGCAGAGGCCGCGTTGGGCAAAGGGCGCATAACCCACATACCGGCAAACTTAAACTTGGTCGCTTATTTCTCCGCCAGTTTGGGAGGTCGCTGCCTCGTTTTTTTCTTCGGGCGATGAAAGTTTTCAAGACGTGAAACAATCAATAAACCACTGCGGTGCTGCTACTACTTTTTGCTTGGTTGCCTGTAAAATCTGTTTGTACTCTGCATACAGGACAATTGTATGTGAACTGGTTCAATTAAATTATAAATAAAAGTATAGAACAAAATAAACCGGAAGTTGACTTTATTTTCATTGGCGCCTTTTTAAAGAGTTTCATGTNATAAATAAAAGTATAGAACAAAATAAACCGGAAGTTGACTTTATTTTCATTGGCGCCTTTTTAAAGAGTTTCATGTTTCTACCCAACTAAGCTAACCGAGCTGTAATTTCCATTTGTCATACCCAGACGTGGAATGTTACAAATATTGCGGCCCTAACGCGAGCTTGCAATATTACAAACTGTGTTCGGCCTTTTTTTTTTTTTTNTGGAATGTTACAAATATTGCGGCCCTAACGCGAGCTTGCAATATTACAAACTGTGTTCGGCCTTTTTTTTTTTTTCATGAGCCCACTGTTACTGGAATCCCTTATTTGGACATGCTTACAGAGTTGTTGTTTCCTCAGNTTCATGAGCCCACTGTTACTGGAATCCCTTATTTGGACATGCTTACAGAGTTGTTGTTTCCTCAGTTAGAAAAGGTGACGGGGGACTTCATTTTCCAGCAGGATGGTGCGCCACCCCATTGGCACCTAGCTGTTCGCGAATACCTGAACGAGACGTTGCCGCAGGGCTGGATTGGTCGAGGAGCAGCGGGTGATCAGGCTCTTCATCACTGGCCCCCAAAAAGCCCGGATCTTACCCCGTGCGATGTTTTTCTATAGGGGTACATAAAGGATCAAGTGTTTCGTCCACCATTACCGGCTAACAGTGACGACCTGAAAACAAGAATTATGACGGGCGCCATCCAAACCGTAACACCGGACATGCTGACAAAGAGTGTGGAACGAGTTTGGTTATCGCGTTGATGTCGTTCGGGACGCTCGTGGTGGTCACATTGAACATTTACGAAAATATGGTAAACAAACTTCACAGTTCCACANGATGTCGTTCGGGACGCTCGTGGTGGTCACATTGAACATTTACGAAAATATGGTAAACAAACTTCACAGTTCCACAGTTCATTTGATTCATCAACCAAGGTTGTAGGTTGTTTGGTTTTGATATTATAGACCTTCAAAGTTGGGGTATTCTTTTATACTCGGACTGTATAACAATGCAGCTCAGAGAATAAAACCAGTGTGGGTTGCCACTTACAGTGGAACCTCTATGTATTGAAAGTTCATATCCATGGAACATATTCTGTGATCCCATTTTTGATTTTATCTGCATTTCAAGACCATATTCATTGAAAGTCCACATGCATTGAAATTTTTTGTCAGTCCCCTGAGAAACGATGGTTGGAGAATCTTCTCTCCTTCTGGCACCCTTAACTAAATTTAGGGAGGGGCAATGTATATCCCTAGTTGTTACGCCACTGGGTGTTGTTGTGTTGTGGGCTAGCTGGTCAGACACCCTCTCCGGACTGCTTCTGTTTGCTAACCTGGGTTTAACCTCCTCCCGGCAGGAGGCGGCACTGGTCCCGCCCACGCCCACCCAAACCACCCAGCCAGCGAATATGACTCTGAGATATTCAACAATCAGATTGTCATCGAGCTGGATGAAAGCAACAAGATACCAAACACTCTGGCCGAGATCAACCAACCAGGTAAGGTCAGGCGAGCAGCATGTGGTTTGTGTCGCACAATTTTGTCCTCCTTTTTTAAGTTAAACCTCTTGCCTGTTTTTTTTTTGGTGCGGATAATGTTTGTGTGTCATTGACCACTACAATATTATAATACTAAAACTACATATTTGTGATAAGTTAGATAATGGGCTTAGTAGGTTTACATGTGGTAAGATTTATAGAAAAAATTGTACAATTAAAACAAAAGATTTGCAGGGCCAGTAGAAAATTCTCTTCAGTTTTTGCATTAAGAATGTGCGAATGGGGTGATGTGATAATGATAATGATGTNCCCACGCCCACCCAAACCACCCAGCCAGCGAATATGACTCTGAGATATTCAACAATCAGATTGTCATCGAGCTGGATGAAAGCAACAAGATACCAAACACTCTGGCCGAGATCAACCAACCAGGTAAGGTCAGGCGAGCAGCATGTGGTTTGTGTCGCACAATTTTGTCCTCCTTTTTTAAGTTAAACCTCTTGCCTGTTTTTTTTTTGGTGCGGATAATGTTTGTGTGTGATTGACCACTACAATATTATAATACTAAAACTACATATTTGTGATAAGTTAGATAATGGGCTTAGTAGGTTTACGTGTGGTAAGATTTATAGAAAAAATTGTACAATTAAAACAAAAGATTTGTAGGGCCAGTAGAAAATTCTCTTCAGTTTTTGCATTAAGAATGTGCGAATGGGGTGATGTGATAATGATAATGATGTAATTGAGTGCTGTTTTCATGTGTATCAGAAGTGCTGGTACTCGCAATCAGTATGCTTAGAAATATATTTATACACATACAGGGACCTGCCTGCTCAGTACCTAGAAGTGTGAGTGTAATGCTTATGACACTAAACTGGTTTCAGCAGTGACTGTGTTATTTTAAAGTTTAGAAATGAAGACAAATGTGTACTGCACATAAATACAATACTTTATAGAGATTCCACACCAGAATTTTTACACCTAAATTTATTGTAAAACATTAATTTCAACAATTTTCACCATAAAACAATAATTTTAAATTTATCTTGGTTTATATATAATACGGTATTCATAAGTATATTGTTTGATGTAGGAAAAAACTTTGCTGGATGTAATATTTTTGTTAGGTACCTGTCACGCCAACATATGGTGCAGATGCCACATATAGTAATGGCTTGTCCCGTACAACAGGCAAATTGGTTTGCCTGGAAATTACCAAAATATAACATCAAAACATTTTAACCTTGATATCATAAAAGCTTTGTTAAACTGTAATAAAAGAAATTTATGCGTATTTACAGAAAGCAGTTGTGTTCAAATACGATATATTGCCACCCTGCACAATCTCTTGAGCTAGTTTTAAATATCTTTGTGATTTAAAAACTTTGGGCAGTATATCCATGAAATATTATTTATACTTCTATATTGCAGTTTACTATAAAAAAATCCAGCCTACTAAAAGAATGGAAAGTCTTAAAAAGAAACCAGCAGATAAGTTGGTAAAAAAGATGTATTAATTAATTATTACATCATCAATGTTGGGTGACTACTTCTTGGCTAGAAAATATTAATCCAGCAACCAACATAATTTTGCTTCGAGTCTACCTTATGGAATCTGCAGAAAATAGTAAATACTGCACGTCGTTACATTTTATTACACCTTGGTATTTGCTTGTCTGTCCAAAAGTAAATGGAAATTTTAAATCAAGTATATTTGTACCCACTGCTGCCAACTATGGCACATGATTGTATTAATGTACAGTAATTTATTAATTTAGTTTTAAATGTGTTCAAAAATGATTACAGTGTTAATAAAACCTGAAACGGATAAGATTTTTTTAACTGGTTCTAGCCAATATTTAAATTTATTTACGAAATTTGAACTTTTTGTATAAAATTTGAACTGTTGAGTACTGCTGTAGTGTGCGGCTTTAACTGTAGCCTATTTAGTGCCGTGATTAGTTCTTCCAAAATCTGGGTACACAAATTCATTAAAATCATAATCAGTTTCGTACGTTAGCCATGCATGGTTTTCATTATAGTGGAATTATGTTTTGGTGTTCTGGCATGACTGCATGCAGTGTTCACTCTGGGTCCTTCTCGCACAGTAAGGCAATCTATGTTGTGGTAATTGCTTACACAGTTTTTATGCACACATCCCTTTCATATTGATTCCTCAAGTCATTCTGTTGTCACAGTTTATCTTGATTTATTCAGCTAAGTGTACCATCAATGTGCATGCTTACATAATTTCCCTATCGCAAATTAAAGTGTATTATCGCTGCAGTGAATTTGATGGACGCGGCAACTTATTTTGTTTTAGGTTCCAAACTTCCCTCTTCCCAGGAGAAGCTACCGATATACACGGCGGAAACACTGAGCATAGCGGTGGCCACATCTTGCCTTGCGGCGCTTGCGGTTGGGTTCGTGTCTGGTTTTTTATTTTCCCGGCGGTGCAGAGGAGACGACTACAACGAAATGGCATTCAACGACCAGCACCACCAACTGAACAGGTGAGCATCTGCTTCAGTGCAGTGATGGCAAAACTTATTTTGTCATTCCCAGCCATCTTGGATTGATGACATTTTTACCGTAACTTGGGAGTGCAGGTTTCATATTGTGTTTTGTGGACAGGGCGTAGGGCATTGCGTACCATAGTTTCTGAAGTCGGTACTGCTTCGCCATCGTTCACTCCCCTAATTAATTGCCTGTAAGAAATAATAATCTGTTTCTTCTCTGCAGTTACCAGTGTGAAATTAATCAAGGTAGCAAAGTTGTCATGATTTGATAACGGAATATGTATGCTCTTATTTATGCTATGCTTTCTGATAAAGTTTCAATATAACTTCTAATTTGGAATTTGCGACAAAAAAAATGCATGTCATGGAAAGTGAAGTTTCTTCATAAATGTATGCATGTTATTCATCAGTGATCCTAGCAACTATCTTTTTGTAACATCTGTTAAATTTTGTCTCACTTAATGTAGTGAGTGACATGGCCGGCTCAGTGACTAGTACATTTGCCTCCCCACCAAGGCAAACTGGATTCAACCCCCAGCAGGGTTACTCCCAGATTTTCACGTGTGGGAATTGTGTTGGACGATGCCCCGCGAATCTGCAAATTTTTTCTAGGGATCTCCCATTACCCCCACCCCTGCGTTCTGGTGCTGCTTCACGAGTGAGTGAGCGAAGAGATGTGGACGGCTCTTAACATCGAGGTCTTGAGAGCTGATGAGGGTGAAGCGAGGTGAGTATGGAGCAACACCGAAATGCAAGGGTGGGGGAAACGGAAGATCCCAGAGAAAACCCACTAACCAGCTGCATCGTCCAGCACAATTTCCACATGCGAAAATTAAGGGACTGCCCCACCAGGAACCGAACCCAGTTGGCCTCGGTGGGAGGCGAGTTGTGTAACCATTACACCACCGCAGTCCCGGTGCTGGTCCACACTCACCTCATTTCATCCTTATTGACCTTGATGTTAAGAGAGACCCAAACCTCTCCACTACCCTTAATGTAGTGATAAGTATACATGACTGATAAACAAAAGTTCCAGGGTTCAGCTCCTAGCTATTATTTTAAGCTATATGGAAAATGTTCTTCAGTTGAGGAATGGGTGTTGCTTTGGTCTACCTTTCTGCTACAGAAGGCAATGTGTGAACCACGGTAGAATCATACTGCATAGTGCAGCTAGTTGTACTACTCCATAAGCATGACATTGCTGTCTTTCAACTGGGGGGCCCAGCTTCACTCCCTGGCACCAGCTCCTAGGGTCCCTTGCAGCCTGTGGGCTGTCTGGTATGGAATGGTGTAACATGTGTATTAAAGTAAAAAAAGGCAAGAATGTGCCGTTAAATACTGTTTTGGTAACAACCATAGTTAAAATGGAATTTAAGCTCGTCTCAAAGATTTTCAAAAGGAAATAAGAGGTAGTTTATATACTACGGCTACCGTGCAATGATGTGAAATATTGAATCTAGAACTCATGTTAGTATCGGTTACAGTTAACCCTAGACAACCTTGCTAGAACTGTAAAAATTATGTTAGTTTAAATACTCTGGTAATTTGATATCTTTTAAATTATCTTTCTGCTTGAATTTTAATTGCCAAATTTATTGCAACTATATTGTCTTATTATGTTTTGAGTTTATTGTCAAAACTGCACACAAGGATGGGAAGTGCAATTTTCCAGTTTTTTTCAAGTCATCAGTCAAGTTATAGCTCTTGAATGCATTTTGTGTCACTTTATGTTGCTGGCTATGTCCTCGTAGCACTTCCAGTATATATCGAGAAGTGTTTATTTTCAACTATGTACGTGTGTAAATGGTTAATAATTATCATTGCCAACTGACAATAATTTTGTATATTTATTTATAAAAGATCCAGTTGCCATGTTTAGGAGTTAACATGGTAATTAGTGGAGCGTGTAATTATGTGAAGCGTGTTATTCTAATGAAACCAGTTGTCTGTATTCCCTAGGTTGACAGAGGGAGGGTTGAATGCGGATGCAGCTTATCTTCCACCTTGCGCCAACAACAAAGCAGCCATCAACTTGGTGCTCAACGTCCCGCCAAAAAACGCCAACGGAAAAAATGCCAACTCGTCCGCAGAGAACAAGCCCATCCAGAAGGTGAAGAAAACGTATATTTAGCAGAAATCTGTAGCTTTCCTAATGCAGACCCATTTCATCCATTTTACTGAAACTCTCTTGAAAAATGTCCTGAGAAAAGTGAAGAAATTGTGAAAAAAAATCTGATGTCTGCTTTGATGGGAATGTTTTAGGAAAGCAAGCAAATATTTAGACTTAAAAAAAAAAGTTCTATCATAGATGCTACTGTGAAATGATTAGCAAACACGCGATCGATATATTGCAGTGTTTAGTGCCCATAGGAAAGATTGTGTAACATGCAGTGCATTATCGATTTGTCAGCTGGTGAAAGCAGCTTTAATAACTTAGTATTCAAATATTTCTGTGTAATATCTCTCAATAAATGCAAGATTGTCTCGGTGCGAGGAGAATGAAATCACATTCCAAGAAGAAAACCGAATGTGAGCGGATGCAAGAACCGACGTGATCGGAATTTAAAAAAGTGACTGCGAGCTCGAAGTAATGAACTCTACGGCTTGTGTGATGTGATAGGGAGCTAAACAGGAAGGAAAAACAAATTTGTTAATGTATCAGGAAACATGATTGTAAGAGTGAGTGACAAAGTTATACAGATATGTTAGAGAAAATGTGAAGAAACATAAAATTCTTTATATCTATAGTCGGAAATATAATTCTCAGCACAAACTTAGTTACTTAATATCACTTATACGTGTCATATAGCAATTAGAAGTTGTGATATCTACAGGTGTTTCGAACATATTTTATTGTGATTTTAATATTGTAGCACATACTATGTTTGCGTAAAAGTTAAAAGAATATTTACTCTCTTGTATTTCATGACGAGTTTATCCACCACCATATGCTGCACTTTGCCTGTGTATTATGTGTTTGTCTTTTATATTACCGACTGCAGATAGGCGACCCACCCTAACTTCCAGTATTGTTTGTGCGCATATGTTTTTAATCTGGCTTGTACAAATTAGTGCTAAGATTGTTTACTGCATTAAGCCCTCTCCATTTTCAAGCTTTGTTATAATAAGACTGAGAGCAGAAATTATTATTTGTACATAAATGACTGTAATGTATATAGTAATGAAATGTAATGCATTGTTAATATTACATTAAAAATTTCTTTATAATGATTCTGTGAAGGTTTGTTGTTCTTCAGACATTGCATGCAGAATCATAGTGCCTTTTAGCAATTTTTTTTTTTGTTGTATTGTGAGCAAAATTTTCTATAAGGGATGCCATTATGTGAACAAATTGTATAAAACTTGGGAATGCAAAAAAAAATCTACCGCAGATTTGGGAATGAATTAGGAGCATAAGCTGAAAAACTATAAAACTGGGATTTAAGAAAATATATCTTTGAAACATTGTATAGGGAATGGTTTTGTTTCAGCAAACTTGTGTACATGTGACGTGTTAGTTCTGAACTGGGCAGTGATGTAAGAATTGTACAAAGCCGCAGTATGTTGCTTGTCTGCTGATACGTAACATAATTCTTGATACAGCCTCTAAAATCATTTCCAGAAGAGAGTAAATGATTTGTCACGTGTATTTTGACGTAAGTTACAGTATATAATTATATTTGCAGACAGCAAAATTATTTTCTAATTAGAGATAAGTCATATTTTTTGTGACACAAGTTTAGAGTGGTAAATTTTTGCTCTTCAGTATGTGCGTGTTAAGCCTAAAGTGGAAGAAAATTTTTTTTTAATGTTAAAAGTTTTATTTTTGTGAATAGGTCATGTTTTGGTTTTTGTCAGTTGGAGTTAGGTTTGTGTGTCAGAAAACAAGTTGTAGCTTCGCAAGTTTTGGAAATATAGATGTATCACATGAACTGTCATTCTTGGTTTGTAACTTGTGTATGACTTTTTTTATTCACAGTAAAGGAATTAATTTGAAAAATTTATTTTGGTAGTATGCCATTTTTTTTATCATGCATGAAACTTGATATTAAATGAGTGTGTAAGAGTAATGTGCCAGAAATTTTATCATCAGTCTGAAGAAATTTTTTTCATGTAATTTTTTCCACATTTATGAAATACTTTGAGGTGGTCAAAGAAGCACAGTTTATCCAAGATTTTACTTTGACGCAGGGCTGGATTTAACAAACTGCTGCCAATTCACCACCTAACTTTCTTTTCTCCCCTTTCCAATTCCTCTTTGGATTTGTGATCATGCGTGCGTAACTATTACCTATGGACTATATCTATAATCTATACTACATCTATACTATATCTAAAATTGATCTCACGATCAATTTATTACAGTGAGATTTTGAAAGCAGTAATAATGTCAGTGAGAAAAACTTATAAAGTGGAAACAAATACATGTCACGAAAATGAGAATGGAATATTCCATTGATGTATAGTGTACACGAGAGATTGTAGAATACTATATTTGCCTGAATATAAGATGACCCACACAGTTTTACTTTGGTGTATGGGAAAATCAATTTGTCAGCACATAATTTGGGCATGTAATTAAGAAGCATTTTTATCTGGGCACTTAAATAAGGGTTTTAATATGTGTATGTGTATGTGGGTAATATTTAGTTGCCACAAAGTGAAAAGCAATATTGTTTCTGCTATTGAGCAAAGTGCAATTGCCACAACATGTAGTTGGCATTTTCAAATGCTCAGTGGCCAAAATAATTGCACAGAAAGTGTTATGGAAGTTTATCATTACCCACGTCACGTTGTGGGTAAAAATTTCGACTAATGGACAATTTTGGTGATCGCGAGTAGCATACATAGTAATGCATATAAAGGTTCAACGTACAAGTTAACCAATTCCAAACCAAACCTTTGAATAAACTATAGTGGGGAGCAAAAGCCAAGGTTGCCACTTAGCCACCAATTTCAAAATGTCACTGGGAAAAATGCTAGTAATTTCAGAATGATGATTATCTGAAGAAAAATTTACATTTTTCCTTTGTTATCATTTATTTTGTCAAAAAGAAAACATTATTTAATCTATGAACCATAATGTCACTGTTCCGTATCTATAAAACTCCACCTGCTATCGGCTATGATGTTCAGTTTCCGCTTGTTTTGCATCGCTCATTGGCTGCACATCGTCATTCCTTGTGTGCCTACGGTGGGTTGTGGCACAACAGTCATCAGCCATTTTAATTGTTGAAGTGCGGAACACACGGTAGAGCGTGTATTTAATATTTACGAGGTAATGTGTCAGTTCTAAGAGATTGCCTGAGTAATCATGTCTCTGTTCAAGCCAAGTTCAACATCGTAGAGTAAGAAACGTGAATTTGAGTATTTTTTTGGTCCAGGAAAATCCCAAGAACAGATGTTCGGCAGCATGTCCGTGATGCCGCATTATCGTGCAAATAAGGCCTATGTGTGGACGAGGTTCTTAAAATGCTGTGAAAAATCTGCAAAACACAATTCCGCTGAACCAGTAAACGAGAATACAAGTACGTTAATGTATTTTTTTTAATCGCTTGGCATTTGTAAAGAAAAACACGACGTAGACAACTTTACCAAAAGTAGTGGGGATGGGTCTTCTCTTTTCAGCTGAATTCGAATCCACAGTCGAATCCAATAAAATATTCTCAAATCTGAAACCCAAATTCAAATCCATGTTACCAAAAAATTGGCCTGGTCTGTTTACAATAATTTTTATACGGTGGGAAATATAGGCTACTGGGAACACAACTACAGGTAATTCTAAAAGTGAATGCACAAACTGAACACAACTACTGATAATTCTAAGAGTTAATACATAAACTGCATACAACTACAAGATCATTCAAGGTAAAACGTCATGCAAAACAAAAATTTTAAAAATGACGGTGAACTGAACACATTATTAGTGGTGACATCACTGTGTGAATCGCTAGCGGGTATGTGTCGCAAAGTTAGGTTATAAAGATAAAAGAAATTAAACAGTTTCCACAAATAGTGTAGGCGTGTACCAAGAAAAAAGTATTTGTGTAATTTTCAGTATGGTTAAGCTACGTCACATATAACATGTGTGTTGATAATACCCGAAGTAGGCTGAGGTGTCCGAAGTTCATTTACATACTGTGTACTCCTGTTGTTTTCAACTAACTTGGTGAAATAAGTGTTCTGTTAGTTTTAGGTTCGCTTGTGCAATACAGAATGCATGCTCTTATGTAAATATGTTATCTTGAAGGCTTAACTTTGCTAATTCAGTGGGAAAAATAATACTTGCCAGTGTACACAGTGAGTACATGTGTGTACATATAGAAGAGGCGGCTGATATGAATGCATAATGAAATACATACGTCATGCATCACCCGGCATGATTCTCGCACAGAATACAAAACTACAACCATAAAAAAAAACTACTCTGTTGGTAGAATGCCACATTTTGCATCAGCAAAACTATTTGACTACAAAATCGTCAATTAATAAGACTGGTTACATTTATTTGTGTCACTTTGTTTTCATAATTTGTAGGTTAGAACAATATAAAAAGATCTCACTATATAACTTGGTTGTCCTTGATCACGTTTTCTCCACAAAAGATGGTCGCTTCATTTATGTAATTTGTAGGTTTCAGTAATGTCAAAAGATTTCACTAAATAACATAGTTGTGTTTATTCATTTTTCCCCATTACGGCTGGTTTTGTTGACATAACATATTCACTCTTTTAGATTGAGGTTTTTCTTGCCAATGCTATTGAGGTTAGTGAAACGTTTGCACCAGACCAATTGTTCTTGTTTATAGAGTTTTTGAGATACATGTATTCTCTTTACATTTGTATTGTAGTACTTGCACACTGCAACAATAACTTTATGAAAAAAGTAAAATTCCCAATTTGTAATGTATCAAAAACTTTTTAATATCCAGTTTAATTAAACAAGTTTTCCAAAAATCTGTAAACGAACCCCATTTTAAAATGTAACGCATTATTTGATACCGTTGAACGTTGTTCCGATGAGCAGTTGATAGAATTTAACATTCTCAAAATCTATTAAGTAGAAACTACTGCATCAATCACTCAAACGAAACTATGTTTTTACTTCTTCAAATCACAATATTAACTCAATTAGTTCATATTTTCGCAAAGCGTTTGCTTATTACACAATTTCAAATGACTAATGTGAATTTTATAAAAAAAATTAGTTATTTTGTTCATTGCGAAAAACAGGTGTTCCTATATACATATTAGGGTTTCACTGTAATTGGAGTGTGTTATTATTAAAGCTAAACTCAAACCTGTTGCGTTGAATCTTTTATACTCAAACCCTGCCTCGAACACTCAAAATCCACTGGACTCAATGGGATTCAATGAATCTTCATCCCATCCCTAAAAGCTACAATAATCTTGCGTAACTTAGTCCAAAGCTGTGCTTAGGTTTTTATTTTTTGAAAGCATGTAGGTTAAGCTTATCTTTAAGTTACAGTTCTAGTTGTGTAATGTTCATTTAATAAAGTCAAACTTTACGAGGTGGAAGCTTGTCGTGTACAGAAGTTATACATTTTAAATTGTGTTGAAAAATTACAAATAATCTTCAGCTTGTCAGGGTAAACAAAAGAGTCTGAACGATTGAAAGCTGTAGTGATTCTTCAACGATACAGAACTGCGGCTCTGTAGACAAGTTGGACTTCAATTCCTTAAAAAAATCATAGTTTTCCCCTTATTTTTGTAACTAACTCCAGTGTCATTTTCTCTGACTTGGTTTGTATAAACATTTTGTTACCGAGGGCAGTGGTAATTGCTAAATAACATTTGTTCAGCTACGTAAGGCCAGTGTCGTTGTGATGAACAGCTTGCTGTGACCTAGTCGCTCTGTCGTTAAGGGTGGGATCTGATGGAAGATGTCATACTAGACGTTTCTGTTGATTCTGTCACAGAGTGTGTATTCTTGGAGCGTGGTGACAGTATTGCTGCGCGTGTATTTGGATGCAGCCAGTCGTACTGGCAACCTTGTTGTCGGCAATCCAGTCGCAACTATAAGGGAGAAGGTTTAGTGATGATGTTTGATACGGAGCTGTGCATATAAACTAGAATTTCATTATATTACAATGCAAATACCAGTACTTGTAGGAATTGCTTAAAATACCTTCCTCCATCCCCTCAACACAGTAATTTTTAAACTACTATACATCAGCTACTATAATTGCCAAAAAAAAAAAAAAAAAAAAATTT
>NQII01007601.1:0-17772 GCA_002778355.1 Clitarchus hookeri
AGTAGGAAGTGCGCTGCGATTGTATGGCCGCCTCCCGCTCTCACTCAATCACTTCCGCCCGCGCGCGTACTTGCCGTGCGCGACACAGCGTTTGTCTTCTTATTTCGTTCTGTCAGTCGAGCAAACTATTACATCTAGTACAGACGTGTTCTCTTCACGCCGTATGAGACAGGCCAACCACTGGTACACTCTGCACGTGAATTCAGTTTCGGAAACGCACCTAATCAAGTAAGTAGGTACATATTAAATATGTACTGTATATTTTACTTAAGGCACAAGTATACTTGAGTCTTAAATATTGTTAAATATCACTCTTGATTTCAGAAACCATGCCACCAAAAAAAACTGGTCATACCGAGAAACTTATATGCTACGGGTTTTCGCTAAAATTATCGTTAAAGAAATCTAAAAACCTCAGTGTGAGCTATGTAATAAAATGCTTAGTTCGGAGAGTATGAAGCCAAGCAAATTAAAAAATCACCTTGAAAGAAGTCATCCAGGCTTCAAGGAGACAGATCTCGAATTTTTTAATAGAAAACAATCTATTCTAGAATCTTCGTGCATTGATTCAACTGGCACTTTTTTCATCAAATGAAGCTGGTCTGGAGACTTCTTATCGAATAGCTCTCCACATTTTGGAGAACGAAAGCCTCACACCATAGGTGAGGAACTTATGAAACCATGTTTGCTGGACGCAGTGAAGCCAGTTCTTAGAGAGCAAGATGTGGGTAAGATGAACCAAATATCGCTTTCTAACAACACTATCAAAAGTCGCATAGAAGAGTCACATGGATATTTTGGACACAGTGCTCACTGAAATAAATCCAGCCCCTACTTTGCACTTCAGTTAGATGAGTCAACAGATGTTGCATCTTGTTTCCAATTGTTTGTACATGTTTGGTACATAATAAATGACCAATTAAAAGAGGAATACTTATTTTACGAATCGCTGAGCACCACTACTCGTGGAGAAGATGTGTGCCAAACTTTGACAAAGTTTATAGAGGACAACGAACTCCAATGGTCGAAGTTGATCAACGTTTGCACAGATGGTGCACCATCTATGATGGGGGTTCGCTCAGGGTTCCAAACATTGCTAAAGGCAGTTGCTCCCCATGCCACGTTAATCCACTGCAGTAAACATCGTTATGCTTTGGCCTTAAAAACACTTCCACCTGATTTGATGAACTTGTTCTCTGACATTGTAAAAATTGTCAATCATATCCGAGGTAGTGCGACCAACACAAAAATTTTTAAAGTTCTATGCCAAGACGTTGGGGCCAAATTCGACGTGCTTCTGTTTCACACGAAAGTACGATGGTTATCGCGGGGTAGAATGTTGCACCGGGTACTTGAACTCCGAGAAGAAATCGCCTTATTTCTGGAAAGGATCAAAACAGCAAAAAAGAGAGAAAATTCACAAGAGAATGACAAACAAAATATTTATTGCAAAGCTTGCGTACCTCACAGATTTTTTTGGAGAAATAAATATGCTAAGCCTGTCTCTACAAGGGAACATGGTGAATGTCTCGACGGCTCAAGATCAAGTTGCCAGTTTTCTCCGAAAACTTCAGCTCTACCAATGCGGGGTTGAGGTTGAGGATGTATCAATGTTCTCAGAATTAGCCACGCTGCTCGTCGGAAATGATGAAAATTACATCACTAAACACATATCTTCCTTGATTAATTCCAGCAATAACTATTTTCCAGATTTAGGAAATCGTCAAACAAATTATTGGATTTCGAAACCTTTTTCAGTGGATGAAGCTATTTTATGTGATAACGATATACCCGCTAAAGTAGAATTTATTGGCCTGCGCTAAGATAACACATTGAAGGTGGATTTTAAAAGCCACAAGTTTTCAACGCTTTGGGCAAATGTTGCAGGGGAATACCCTATTATTGCTGACAGAGGTCTTATAATATTAATCCCTTTCGCGACTACTTATAGGTGTGAAAGTGGATTTTCAACGATGGGGGCCATGAAGACTAAATCAAGTAACAGATTGAATGTTNTGACTAAATCAAGTAACAGAATGATTGTTGACCATGACTTGCGATGTGCTCTCGCGGAAAAAAAGGGGGTAAAGACAACCTTCTACAATTTTCAGGGGTAATGGTCTCAAAAAGGTTTGAGAACCACTGCTTTATTGGCACACCAATAGATAAACGTTTGGGTAAATTAGGCTCGTTTTTATAATAGCAGCGAAGTTTTGTGATCTTACATGTCTTTAATGGCAATAATGAATTGCAGAAATTGATGAGCAAAACAATTTGAATTTACTTGTGTACATTTTTCTATATATTAAATAAAACATCCCAAAGCACTCAAAACCTTCCTACGAAGGAACAGACACACGCCTCACGTAATGTGGTTTAGGTTGGTATTTACAATAAATTTGCACGGATATAATTATGCTGTATGGAAAACTTTCAACTTGGTATGAAGCCCTTCTTTCCAATCCGGGCTCAGGGCACTTGTGCCTTAGTACCAATTCACTTGCCGAAAACCCTTTTCTCTCTCAATTTCGTGTTTTGTGAGTAATCAAGCAAACAATGTTAAGACAATAAAATAGGATATCTGAGCATAATTGGGTATAATTTATATGCAGTAAGTTAACATGCACAGTTATATTTAAGCGAGCGATATTTACAAGTGGAAACTTACAACATATATTCTGCTATTAGGAAACTCCTTGTGTGACGAATCCAGTCGGTATGCTGGTGCGTCTTCGCCAACGGCTTCACTTCATTCGAATTTCTTAGACACCAAATTCGTCACCATCAACAATAGGTCCTAATGAATACAGCAGAGGAAAGGAAGCGGCAGAAGTCATTCTCCGTGTTACGTGAACTACATCTGTGTCCCGATGTGAGGTAGGCGCTTATGTGAACAGTAAATGCTCTGCTCATCGCTCGTCCTCTTCACAAGAGAGTTAAAACATCTCACACTAACGTTTCCTGTGAAGTGACAGGAGAAGGAGCAATAACTAGCTAAATCACCGCGATATGGCGCCACGGGCAGTTTGAAGTCATTACACATTTCCACCCTCCAGGCCAAGCTGCGAATCGCAGATAAGTTCCTCAAGAGTGCGAGGGAAAAAAATTGACTATTAACAAGATGAATAAGTTTAAATGATATTAATAAATGTAAATATAGATAAAAATTGCAAAATTACGTAAAATTATTTCCCAACTTTAAGTATTATGCTTTAGTGTTGCATTCATAATGAAATACACAGCCAAACAATGAACACAGCGAACTACGAAGTGTTCATGTGACAACCATGAAACGACGTAAAGAGCGAGAGTACGGACTGGTATGCACATGACCACACTTCCAGCAGTGACACTGCAAGCACAGACCAGCTGTCATAGACACCGGCGTGTAGTCGACGCCGCATTAACACGAGAAACACCAGACACTACCAAGCAAGTGTACAGAGTGAAGAATTAATAACGGCAGGGCGGTTGTATCATCGTACAGCCCACCGTATCAATTATTAGGCACATATTGCCCGATGCTGTTGGGAGCAGTGTATACTTAAAGGCACACATGGGGAATCGGCTGATGACGAAAGAGGTACACTACCAGTTGCGAGAATCGATGGATTGAACACGAGGCGCGAATGGATATGGTACCTGGTTCACGATACTAGACAGTGTTGGGGCTGCCTTGCAGGATATGCTATTCCAGCGATGTGAGCCAAGACTGGCGATGTGAGGTGTTTAGTGATGAATGCTACTTAGATATAAGGTCTGGTCATCATCGCGCACGGGTGAACACTACGATCCAATTCTCGCAATAGAGTGGCACTTTCCCCGTAGCAGGCATTTTGGCCTAGGGAGCCATACCTCAAAATATTTGATCCGCTCTCTTTATATTACGTGGAACATTAATGATCCAGTGTTATGTGGTCAACATCTACTCCGTTTTCTGGCCAGAATTCCTGGTGCGATATTCCAGCAAGATGAAGCCAACCGTATGTGGCACGGTCGCCCAGAACTGCTTGCATCATGTCTGTACATTACTTTGGCCTGCCCGCTCACCTGACATGTCACCAGTTGAGCATGTGTGGGACCAGTTGAAACTCCAACTGCCGCCGTGCCTCAGTACCCAGGATTTGGAACACAATGTCCAACAATAGTTGGCCCGTCTGCCCCAGGACAACAGACAGCGTCTGCTGGGCTCCATACCATACAGTGTTGCAGCATGTATCGCAGAGCGAGGGGGTGCGATAAACTATTGATTATAACCGGGCGGCATTCCCCAGATCCATATGTAATGGTTCTGTTGCAATTTTTTTTGTGATCATGTGTATTACTAATATTAATCATTATTTCTCTAAAGCCTCAGATCCATCCGATGTATCGTGCGAGCGTTAGTTCTTTCGACCAGCAGTGTATTTGTGTTACCAAATTGTATGCTTAAATTCGGTGTAACATATAGTTTTAAGAGAATACAAAATTCTGGCAAAACTTTTTTCTAGAAAATTTTGGAACATCGTTGTGAAGAATCACATTAATTAGGTTTTGCGTTTTTTGCCTCCAAAAGTCTGGAGACTTACATTCTCTAGTGTAGCATATATTTATATCTCACTACCGCAAAAAGCTTAGTTTATTTCTGTAGTGTTGTTTAAACTGAGCGGTAAGAAGCCGCAAACCAGGGCGCGAGTTATGGCGCGTGAATACAGACGGCGTCCGAATTTCTGTCCAAGAATGCATAAGAACATATTTGGCGCTACCTTTGACGTCACTACGAACATACTAGCGCTGACCCAATATCAAATATAGTACACAGAGGGTCTATAGTTGGCAATTACATAAAGTTGCTTAACTGCCGAACGTATTAGCATACTTACAGCAGTCGCCTTATTTGTTTTGTTTGTCATTGCGACTGTTCAGAGGCTATAAAGAACGCCAGTTATAAAAAATATTTCATGTTATACGAAATGTATTTATTAAGTAAGATGATAAATTCTGTACATAATTAATGTCACTTACAGTGCTTCCAGTAAATTTATATTCTGATAGCATTCGTATGCGTCTATATCAGCGACTTGTAAAACACAGCAATATAAAAAATGTAATTTGATAAATGGTTGTTTGGTATGTAATTACAGAGACGCCCAAAATTTCCGGAAGTGTACGCTAAAAAAATAATAGGTCCCTTTTTTATTTGTGCATTTTTAATTTTTCAATAAATTGTTATTATAACATGAATTCATTATATTTGTTCTTTAAAGGTGGAGTCGCTTACCCAAGAAATCGAATATCTGAAAAACCAGCTTCACAATGAAAACCATACGGTAAGGAAACAAGCCAATATTTACAAACCGGTTATAGATATAAAAAATTTAGACTTCTTTGTAAAGCAAATTTACCTATAAATATTATGTTAATCCATTTGTTGTGCTTCAATATTTGATTGTATCAAAATATAAATAAAATAACTTATTTATGTGTTGTTTGAAGTGTCCTATGACCAGTATTTATAACCTCTTTTAATCAGGAATAAAACATTTACAGAGGCTGCATAGAGGCTATCATATCTAGTGTCATTACTAGCATCATAATAATCTGGTTACTTGGGAAAAACGGTAGCTAAATGTAGGATGCTTACCTGTAATAACTTATGAAAATATGTTAATTTTAATTCTATTAAATTATTTAGAAATATTCTTTGACGAAATTTATGTATGCTGTTGAATTATGGAGTTCTTTCCTGTTATTACTAAAAATATTTTCTATCTCCCTGATTTGATTGCTACGCATCTATTGTGACAGGTAATTCACTGAATAAGGGTGCTTTCGTTCAAGGTTTGTCATGTGGGTCTTCAGGTAATGTCAATATTTTATAATATTTCAGTTTAAATAATTTGCTTGTAAGCTTATCAGAAGCAAGGTAAGTGCTGCTAACAAATTCTATTTGTATGAAAACTTGCTTAGATATGCTCGAAGAATCGTTTTTGAGAACCTAATGAAGAAAAGTGTACAGGATGCAAAAATATGCATGTAATATAATTGATTTTTCGCCAGCCTGGGCAGAAGATAGACGAGATTATATTAATGCGTGTCACGAGGTTTTCCCTGCCCAAAGAAATTATGAAGGAAATAAATTGCTCTAGTTTGCCAGAAAGACAACCTGGAAGACAAATTATAGTCTGAATACTAAGAAAAGCTGCCACAATTCGTGCAGAAGTGCTTAGGAACACACAACAAAATTATTCAAAGATTTACCATACCAGTGTATTTATTTAGTGAGAAAGCTGGAACAGTAATTTAATAACCTATACATTCATTGTATAGTTCCTACATTTTTTCAGGAAAGAGTCAAATGCGTAGGTAAGTTCCCAACTTCGTATAATGGCGATGCTAAACTTCCTTTATTTGCAGCTTGATGAGTTGTACGCCCGCTCAAGTTTTCGCAAGCTCCTGGATTTAGATACATTCGTTGTGTTTTGCAAGCACATTAGTTGCGCGGTTTACGTTAACCTGTTACTTTCGTCTCAGCAAATTTCCTTTGACAATACGGCATGTCACAATATCTACATAAAATAAACATCTAAAGAGTAATCACTATTGTATTGATATATAATTCAGGAAGGTATTACATAAAGTAGTCGTGCTATTACAGAGGAATGACTAGGCTTTGACAGCCACTAGCGCGCACTCTATGTTGCTTACATAGAATTATAAATCGCATAAGTCTTCCCTTCTAAACACCCAAACCAATTTCTGTCTTTTTTATATTTTTATACTCGATTTGTTAATATTCGTTATCTCAATTTTTCTTCATTCTTGGATACTATCTTTCAACAATATGTTTACTTACGTTTGCATAAAGTGAATTGAAAATAGTCATTAATGAATTCGTTTGTTCCACATACAGTTAAATAGACTTTAGCTCTTACCTAGCATATTGGTACAGCCAGAGTAAAGGAAAATTATCCCATAATTATACGTGCCTAATTATTAAAATGTTTATGTTTCGTAACATGCACATTTAAACATTGACTATAATGGTTATATTTTATATATTATAAACATTCTGGACGTGTTTTCCTCTTCAAAATGTCCTCCTGAACTTAGCCAAAGAATTTGCAGCTATATGCATTCTGTGCTGTGTCCTAGGAGGATATGTGAAGTGCTGTGTTGTAAGTGTGTGTTGGTCAAGTTCTAAAATCAAACAACAGGAGTTGACACATCGAGTTTCAGTAACATATTTGTGCGAGACATGGGCGAAAGACTTGCGGACTGTCCATATCAAGTCCACGGTCAATCCGACAAACGAGAAAACCGCTTTTTAATTACTATTTCAACGTATACTGTTTACATTTCACCTAAGAATCTGGAACATTATATATCGTGGTTCCAGTAATCGGCGATTATAAATAGTCAGTTCTTGTGTTAGTTTGAATTCAGTGAGTGTAACTAGATAGCAAAGTGTTTCTCTTCTATCGGCAAAAGCAAGTCAGCAAAAAAATGAAAGAACCGTTCATTAATAACCTATTTTGCTCTGTCTAAAAACACGCTTAGTTTCCAATATACTGAAGCAAGCAGTTGACTCTATATTTGCGTTATTATGATAACATATTTTTTAAATTTACTACACGTGTTTGAGATATTAATGGCGATTTGGTGAGTACAGAAAATTCATATATTATAAAACGTCAGTAACAATGAACTAAAGTTGTTCGTATTGCGGAAATCAATGTGTTGGTCTTAAATTTTACGTTTTAAGAGTACTTGAAGACATTGCATAATAAGCTATAATATCTCATTGTATTGCATGTAATAAGACAGAAAGAGATATCTGATTTAATTTATGTACATGTTTGACTCATAAAATTATACATTTCTTAATACCACAAACAATACAGCATTTTCTGTCCCTGTGAAGTATGAGGCTTCTTATATTTATGGATAACTACTTGGCAGTAAGAGGCGCAAGGTGGTTGTGTAATACATCTGTCTCATCACACGTGATTGCATTGTTTAAATATGGAAATGCTACGGAATGAAGATAACTGTTGCACAGTTGGCATTATGTGGTACCATTATAATGTAGTCCTCTTTGTTGAGCAAATTTGGTATCAGTTTCCTTCTCTTCCCTGGAACCACACGAAACAGCAGGTGTGTTTTCAGCTGAGCCATGCTACTAAAGGCGAGTCAACAGAGAACACGTGTAGCCACTAGCCACTCTCTTGCACTCGCCACTCTAAATTGCGTGCTGAATTCTACACATTTCGAGATATCTGTCATGACCATACAATCCAACATACATTACATATCAATGAACATGTATCAGAATACATAAAAACAAATAGTTTTTTTTTAACCACTACAACCTTTTCCGTTTGTTGAATATTTTATCAATCTTTCATATATTGCCAAATAAACTTTTGAAAGATGTTATATAAGTTTCATTACTGTGCAAGCCAATACTTTAAATAATAAATAACTAAAATATGTCCAAATCAATATGTTGTAGTTTTTCATACCATGTTTATATGCAATTGCAAATAAGATTAAATTATTTATTTAAGTAATTACAATTTCTTAATGTCAGAAATTTAGATTTGTTAAGTGTGGGAGGAAGGTTAGCTTGTTCTCTGAGATTTCTTGAAATTTAAATTTGTCACGAGGAGCACGCATCTGCATATTAACATTCGTTTATTTTACAAATAAAAAAACCGACATGTCTAACAATATCAAAATAAATTACACTCATGAACAACGGATGGCAAAAGGATTTTCATATTCCACTTTTTTCCTACTTCTGATTTCAGATTTATTCTCACATTTTTGTGTAGGCATATATTTTGAGGCAAAAAGTAATTTATTGCGTAATATTAAAAATTATATCCCTTTTACTCTAGCCCTGGATGTGCTGGTCTTTGAAGGGTGTTGTAAAGATGACTTCAGCAACAATAAATCTACTGGAAATGGGTTCGTCTCATGGGAAAACAAAGAAACGATTCCATTCACAATTATTCAATACCTTAAATACTCACGATATATGAATTACCTTATGGAGAATATCTCAATTAATGAAAACATATATATACACTTCGTTTTGTAAAAATGAAAGCACATAGTTAAGTTTGCATTTGAAATTTATTGTGTTTGAATTTCAATTATCTTCATTGTGGTTTTGAACATTTGCAGATTCACGACCTACAAGATAAACATGACAGATAATCCAACGAAGTTGAACAGAGCTTAGAGGATATTCATTTACTATGTCTTTGCATGTTACTAAAAAAAAAAGAGGTTTCCGTTTTCTTATGGCGCATTTTTATAACATATACTACGTTATATAATAATTAACATGTGGCACTCAGGAGGTTTCACTTTATCTTTTATATTTGGCAATTTATAAACTCCAAATGAAAAGAAAGCAATAAAATAAATGTATTTTATAAACAAACCTTGATACGAGGGCTTGAAAATTATTACATTTTATCTAGCATTAAAATTGTTCCACAAATGTTGTACTTTGAATTTTTAAGAGTTTAAGAGTTTAACCGTTTGTAAATGTAATTCGTAAGCACAATACCTTTAAACACCATGTGCTTAATATAAAATTATACCTGGCGATGTACCACTGCCCCATATTTACTGTATGATTCGTATTAAACTGTAACCTTTTTAACGTAATTACCGAGTACCATGGAGTATGTCCTTTTATCTCTGTGGCTTCATGACAAGAACAATTCATAGAAGATTGAGGTTTGTCATTATTAATAACGTTAGGTTTTTTCAACCGGAAATATTTTATTTAATAGTAAGCAGTATTTGCAGCATTTACTCTTGAGGAAAAACAGACTGGCTAAACTATATGATCAAGACAACTGTGCATCTGTGAACAATTAAATGGTGTTAATGTTCCTTCGGCGATATTTATACTTAAGGCGATATTAAAATATGCAAAAATAGTTTTGCCTACTTTAAAAAACATTCAACCAGTTTAAACGAAAAACAAGGAAGTTTTAATACGCATATATTCCTATTTAATCCATTATCATTATGCAATTAATACCATAAAGGTTTATAGTAAATTTATAACCTATTTTGTTGTTTGTTAAATTTTTAATCTGTACTTCCTGTTAAACATTTGCAGGTGGGCGACCTACAAAGACTACTGGACAATAAGACTTCGGAAAACGAGCGAAACGTGCATAAGGTATGTTAAAAATCTGGTCAACAGTGCTTGAGAGGCGGAAAAACTTTTTAAAGATAAAGTTAAGTATCATGTCATCCGTAAAGTTAAGTGAATGCCTATCTTAAAAATCGTAACTAACATAATTGAAAGGCGGAAATGTCCTCGACATCTCGGATAAAGGGAATTTTCTGAGCTATCTGTATTACAAGGTTTATATTAGGCTTACTTATCAACAGGATATTGTGCACAGTTTCGTACATTTTCTAAAGTCGCACTGTTATTTGGTTTCTATAACATATGGGATTGCAGGCAAAGCAAAATTTTTACTTCCTGGCAGTTATAGACTAAAAATCTAAATATCGGTAATATAGATGTTGCAATACGATAAACCTTAAGAAGCTTTATGCTGTACCATGCCGAAAATATCATTAAACAATATTAAAGTAAATCAACGGCAATAATTGATAAATATAAGATGTCTGGGACCTTTCCCCTTATTTTTTCTCTTAATATATATATATCCCATATTTTAATCAATGGGTGCCGTGGTCTAGAAAGGTGGTAAATATAATAAAATTTTGTGATACAATCTGCTATACACTGTAAAATATGTTTTAAAATTTCTATTGAGAAATTGTGTGTAACTTTTACAAATGCTTCTAAGAATACAAAGATAGCTACTGTAAAACCACACGTTTGTAAATCTACAAGGGCTGTGTTTGTAATTGGTATCAAGAAATATTTGTACAATATTGTCCCGTATCCAAAAGCTTCAGCATAACGGCAGACACTGAACAACGTAAAACCGTATATAACTGTTTGTGTGAAAACTATGGGTGATGGAAAATGCAGTTGTGTGTAAAAATAAATGTATTTCGAATTTAAAAAACGCAAAAGGCCTAAAAAACCTCAATAAATCGTAATAAAATGAACATTTTAATTAATCGTGACCGTATTACTTATTAACAGTTAATGTTTCCTACGTACACGGATCTCTTAAAATGAAATACAGTTAATTGTTATACCTCTTAAGAAAATATAGTTAATGCAGTTCATGAAAGGAAGTCAGAGAATAATAAATTAAGTGCAACTAATTAATTAATAAGGAACATTACTGATTGAACTTGCAATAATTACAGCGTGATGTGGTTGGTGGGGCTAGGGATGGAGGTAGGTGTAAAGGACAATCTGTTATGGGAGGACAAGGATATAAGGGGCTCCGGGCTCGCTCTCTCACCCTAGTGTAAGACACTTACCACCAATCGCCGCTCGGAGACGCCGTTCAGGGAGGACCGACGCCGACTGACTCCCCGGCCCTTAGCCGCCGTCTCCACCACACTTCTCCTTCACGTCCACCTTCTCCAATATCCTTGATTCCTATTGGCTCTCCCTTGTACCCTGGAGGGAGACACTGCCGTAAGATGTTGATGAAATAGCTTCGACCCCACTGTGATNATTGGCTCTCCCTTGTACCCTGGAGGGAGACACTGCCGTAAGATGTTGATGAAATAGCTTCGATCCCACTGTGATAGCCAGACCCAGATATTGTTCTTACTTCTGCAGATTCCTTCATTCTTAGTTGTTGCATTCGAGTCGCCGTTGTTTGCGAATATTGGTTTAAAAATAGTAGTTGGCCGCATTCCTGCCTTACCCAGCCTCGCTTCTTGTGTGGTAATCGTATCAAAATGGATTCTTCTTAATGTAGTAACTTCCTTATTTGAAGAAGTAGTTATAAATTAATTTGCAAAATTGCAATAGAAACGGTAATTTTCTGGTTAACATATTGTACATACTTGCAACTATAATTAATATAAAAATAAAGACTTCTGACGCAAGCTATGTTGGTCTCGTGGTTAAGATTGTAGATTAGTTAGACAAGGGGTGTGGGTTCTGAATAATCCCATCTCCAGCCTAATATTATTTTAATTTTGCATTGGTTAAAATCCTCCTGTAATTAAAGATAGGTATTTTTAATATTTTATTTTGTTAATATATTATTTAAGTATTGCATTATACGAGATTTGTGTCTTCGTGGCATACAGAGGGGCTGATAGAGTGCAAGAATGCCAGCAAGCATCAGAACTCTTCTGGGCATGATGGAGTTGTACAAAGTTTATCGCAAAAATGAACACCGATAATACGTGATTTAGCTCTCGCTTCTCACCTTTCGAAAATGTATCGTTCCTGTGTCTATGTGATACACTGGCATGTGGGCTGAAACATTGCCAAAGTGTGTATATTTGTCTGCAAGTTAGTAATGAACTGGGACTATTTTAGAATAGTCATTTATCTCTGTTGTTATGATGTGTACTGTGTTATATAAAAAAATATATAAGAAGAATAGGCTATATTTATTTTGTCTCCAATTGTTAAGATTTTTTGGTTTGTGAACATAGACGTTTCCTCTGAAGATTCAAGATAAATAAAACTTAAATTATTAGGTTTTTTCACAGTATAATATCGCTTTGATTCGGAAATATAGATATGTATCAATATTCGGTGCATGAAGTGTATTGTCTTAGATTTGTTACTTGACAGTTTTTTCCCCTATTTCTGTAATGTGTGGCCTGTTTTCTTTCAACTTAATTTGGTTTCATGCTCATGTGTGTGTGTGTGTAAGTACTTAAATGTATATGTTTGCACATATAATGTATATATATGTATATGTACACTTAAAATGTGTGCAAAATTGTCTTAGGTTTTTCTATTCCAACATGGGTTAAATATTTTATTCATGAAAGGAGGTGTACACTCGTATTTGCATATGTGAGCGGGTTGAATATTCTGTTATATATCCCCCCAAAAGGTTTAATTTGTGTGTCATTATGGGTCTTTAAGGTATTTTATGGGACTTTATGTGTTATTAACATGTCATTAGGTGTCACTTATGGGTCATCGTGAATCATTTATTAGTAATTTATGTGTCATTATGGGTCATTTTGTGTCATTGTGGGGCATTTATGGTTTGTGTCGTGCTAAGTGCGGTGCTAAGTGCAGTGCTAGGTGAGGTGCTAATTGCGGTTCTATGTCCGAAGCTAAGATCCTGCATGCTGTTGACCAGCTGCAATCATGTGGCAACTATGTGAGTGGCTGGTCGAAGTCCGCACAACGTCTTATTGGCGTAATATGATTGGTACAATGTCAACATGATGTCATAGCGTTTGCTAATGAGTATATTATAAGGAGTTAGGTGTAAGCTGAGGAGTTAGTTTGACAGTGGTTGACGTGCAATGTGGATCGTCTCGGCTGGCTTTTGTGGCTTCGCGTTTGAGTCAAAGTCTTATTCGGCATCTGTGATGTCTTCGGATATTCCAAATCTAATGGGGTCTATGGAAGTGCCTTCGACTTCTTCGCACATTTTACCGACGAAGCTATCGACTTCTTCGCACACGTTACCGACGAAGCTATCGACTTCTTCGAGAGAGATACCAGCTAGACCATCGACTTCTTCGGGAGTAATACCAGCAGTTGCATCGACTTCTTCGGACGGCATGCTTAAAGTAGCATCACCATCGACTTATTCAGGTATGACGCCGAAAGAACATTCGTATTCTTCAGATAGGTCGTCTACATCAGTGTTGCCATCGACTTCTTCAGGTAAGACGCCGACTGCGCCTTCGTATCTTCGGATTTGACACTTACAGCAGTGTCACCATCTACTTCTTCGGGAATGTCATTGACTTCTTCGGATGGAGCACCTAAAGCAGTATCGTCATCGATGAATTCGTCAAAACTTCGTTGTTGTTACAGTGACAAGACATTTACCACAGCCAAATTGCACGGAATCACGGAAGAACCACTTTAGTGAAGGGTCTTTCCTGTGTTCTGCAAAAATGTGTTAAGTGTAAAAAACATATGTTCAAACGAAGTGATAAGCTGAAGAGACTTATCAAGAACTGTAAAGGGAAAGTTCCTGAAGTTAAGAAATGTCATGCACTAGCTATTAGTGATACCATATCGAATAGATTCTACCTAAAATAATCTTCATTCAAGGGCAAAATGTAATGTTTGGCTGGAGTGTACCTATGAAAAGCCTCATTCTTTGGATGAAGAAATCACCTGGCGGGCATTCAAGACTGCAAATGAAGCATTATACATCGTTTATAGCATTCCAGAGGCTGTAGAGGTCTTAAAAGAAAAACTTTGGGTTCTGGGTGGATGCTTGCTAGCATAAGACTGTTTCGAGCTGTGTATAAGCAGATTATAATTATTATGGGAAAAGTGAGAATGTTGCTGGAAAGACACTGTATGTATAGTTTGGAGAACGTCGAGATTTTTTTCTTAATGTTTTTAGTTTGGTGTACGTAAAAAATATGTTTTCAATTAATAAACAAAAGTGTTTCATTTCTAGCTAGTGCTGATATACTTTAGCCTAGCATGACCACTTTCCCTGATTTGGGAATAAGGTTGCTTGGCTATCAGATCTGTCACTACAAACCGATACTGTTAATGATCATAAAAATTAATCAAATGATGTGGACAAAATATGGCGATTTGAAAGTTGATTCTTCAAGATTTATGGTATAGGCCAAACACTAAATATTCATAATCATTGATAATATAGCAATGGTACATGATGAAGCATACATAAAAGAGCATATTAATTATATAATGCATTCTAAGCAGGTTCGAAGTAGCAGTCTTGGAAGTAAGCTGTTGAAGTGTTAGACATTTTTTTGACTCTAAGACATGGGGAGGGGAGGGTGAAGGCTGAGTCGAGCCTGGCGAGATATATTTCAGTACATTATATGGCGAAGAGAGGTCCTACATAAATATCTACATGCCCGGTCCTGCTCTAATACACCACAGTTATTATTCCAGTAAACACAAATGACGCACTAAATGAAAAATTTTGATGGTTAAAGGACAAGTCCATATGTTAGTTAATGGTTGCAGAAGTGATGTAATCAAATACGGTGGTTTCAGGGGACCGAGTAATCAGTAGGCTACTAAATCGTGGTGGAATTGTGAAGCATGAATAAGATCTAATATAATGTTCTATCACTAAATCCAGTAGGAATGATAGGGAATCAATGGAACGCAACTAAAAAAAAAACGAAATAAAAAATTGATAACATTGCATGAGAGAGCATGATATAATGTTTGTTTCTCCGCCCTCTCTGATATTTTAAGAAATTAAATCATAGATGACTGACATGGAATTATAGAGTATAAGAATGTAGGAAACATGGTTACGATGTTATGCGAGATGGTTGTACTGATGGAAACTAAGATGGCTGTCAAGGAATAACAAAGCATGGATATAATATAAGATGGTGGATGGAGCACAGCTAAGAAGGAATGAGTGAGCGTGATGGAAATGTGATTTGGCGAAATGGAATACTACGTGGTAGTCGGTGGTAATATTTTATTTTCTCCCCGATTTTTGGGATTTGTATCATTTTGTGATTTATGAAAATGAAAACGAATGATAAATGACAAGTGAATATGGTTGGCAAAGTGAATTCGACAGAATGATCAACGACGAGGGGAGTCGAAGCCTGTTGACTTGTTATTCAATGAGAAACATTGGTGTCGGGTCGATTGAGCATGATTAATTAACAATTAAAAACACTTTTTTGGAGAAGGGGTGGGGGAGAGAAGTGGGCACAAGTAATCAATCAATAATAAACTTGGTAGAGGGAGTGGAGGGGAACGAACTAATCAACCAATGAGAAATATTGGTGAGGGTCAGTCGCCTACTGAATGTGGTGCTGAGGGAACCTTCGGAAATGTAATGTTTGTAAATAAATTTTTTATAATAATTTTTTATAATTATTTAAAATGTATAAAATATTTTATTTTTTGGTGTACTGTGTGATTTTTGGGTTGAAGTTCATACAGGGTTGCATATCAAGGTCAAAGGTCAAGTTCAAGGTTACTTTTATTCAATGAGGTAGTTGGGTGACATCATATTATGGAGACTGGTCGTTTCCAGTCCCTCTTCCCCTCTAAACCAAAACATAAAAAAAAAAAAAAATTTCTATACATTTTTTAATAAATTTGAATTATAGTTCTTATATTTTTAAAATAATTCTTGAAAATTGTTATAATTTTTTGCTAATTTTTTTAAACAATTTTGCGAATTTTTCAGTTTAGAGTCATTTAAGTTCAAGGTATAGGGTCAAGGTCATCTGGATATAAGGTGGCAATTGGGTTATAACAGTGTAATTTATACTTCGGTTAGTAATCTTTTCAAATTTTTTCAATTATTTGGAATTTTTGGGAATTTTTGGGTTTTCAAGTTAAATGTCACTGGGGTCAATGTCAAGGTCACTGACATCCAATATGGCTGACGAGGTGGACACTAGCCGACCTGTCGAGGGCTGGTCGTGTCGAACCCCGGCACTTCTACATAAATATATTTAAATAATTTCTAAAGATATGTGTTTAATTTAATTTCATTTGTTTTATTTTTTTTTAATTTGTTGAAGAGTTTAGGATTTGTTTTTAGATTATTCAAAGTTTTTCAGTTTCAAGGTTTTTCAAGATTATGGGCACAGGGCCAATATCTGAAGAGTTTAGGATTTGTTTTTAGATTATTCAAAGTTTTTCAGTTTCAAGGTTTTTCAAGATTATGGGCACAGGGCCAATATCTGAAGTGTTTAGGATTTGTTTTTAGATTATTCAAAGTTTTTCAGTTTCAAGGTTTTTCAAGATTATGGGCACAGGGCCAATATCATTGTTCTCAAGGTAATTGGTAAAATCGAGAACCCTAACTGCTTCCAATTGCTTGTTTCTTGCAAAAATGGAGTCGTTCTTTACAAATGAGGGGCTCGATGATTCTTGAGGGGAAAACTAGAAATTTTAAGGGAAGAAGGAAAATTTAATGCAAAAAATTTCCGATTTCAAGAAAAAAAACAAAATTTTAGAGAGAAACGGGGAAAAAGGTATATTCAAGATGGCGTCGGCCGTCTCCTAGCTCATACGCCAGACGCCGTTGCCCCAGAATCATCATAATCATACTACTGTAGTGCTATAAGAAAATTAAATAAGCTGCGTAGCCCAGTGTTATGTTTATGTACGTCCTATGGATGTGACAGTGACACCCGGTTCTTAGACAACTTTAACAAACGTTCTTTAAAAATATCTATCTAGTAAAATTGCTATTATTTTAACTTACTAATAATTACCAAAACAATTGCTTTGTTGAACAGAGAACACTATAATATGCTTAATTCCTGATGGATGTCTAAATATGTTGGATTATTTTTACAACTCTATGTTTATTGGGAGGAGCAGATATTTTAGCATCCATCAGATTTCGAGACCTTGTTTACTTTGATTAATATAATTTTTTGAAGTGCTAAAGAAGAATACGTTAAAATTTACATAAAAAAATGGTTGCCTGTAAAGTCGGTTTTACGGGCGAAGATTTTACGTGACAACGTAGTGCTGCGCGCGCGGCAGACCGATCATAGTTGAGTGGGAGAGAGACGCAAGGCATTCGGCGGGCCTCTCTCTCGTTCGGTGACTCATCGTAACGTTACCGAGCGTTACACTTTTTCATAAGTGACTCCCAGCCGCAACCTAATTTAAGACGTTGTCACGTCAAAATGAAGCGTTTTTCGTGGCAGTGAGAGTAGCAGATGCAATATTTTTTT
>NQII01007601.1:29345-72235 GCA_002778355.1 Clitarchus hookeri
GCCCCCCCCCCTTTTTTAATGGAATTATTTTGTTTTACATTAGTTTAAACTAAAATTTTAACTTATCCTTATAGTGCTGCTATAGGTTACGTTAAAATTCAAATATTTTACTATTAGCTTAAATATTATACATACATTAATAAAATACTGTTTGAAAGTAATATTTAGTTTTTAAATACATATATAATGGTAAAAAAGTGTATTCACTAATTTATTAATTAGTTGTAATTATACAAATGATTGGCATTTTAGTGATTTGTAACCCGACAAATTTAATTAGACGACTGGCACTGTTTGTCTTTCACAAGTTTGTTTATGTTTGGTTGCAATTGTGACAATGCACATTTCAAACCATTTTGAATGTCTAATCGTGCTCGATATTTAGATTTTATAACAGCAAATGTAGATAATCCTACCTCACACAGATAAATTGATGAAAGCTGCACCAATAACTTTGCAGCTTCAAACACTCTTGTGGGTACACAGGGAAATAGCTGAACCAAAAGTCTTCAAAAGTCATGTTTGGGAATTCAGCCTTTGCTTGAGAATCACATTTTAGGTCGATTTTCTGTTCCTGAAGAAAAGCAGGAAGTATCTCCACGTCAACTTTGAAAGGGTCTCTCACCAATTTAAACTGCCAGTTTTCTGAACAAATGTCTGGGAAATAGTCTCCTATTTCGATTTTCAAAGAAACCAAATGTGTTAAATTTGAGTCCTTCAAATTATCTTTGAAATATAATTAACCACTTTGAGTATCATCGAGAAGTTCATTGGGCCTTGGAAACGATGAAAAGTTAGGTTCTAAGCTATGAAGATGGCGTTGGCACAGAGAAATGTTTTCGAAGAAACCTTTAATTGCATCGTATGTCTTCAGAATATTTCTCTGTCCATGTAACTTCAAGTTAAGTACGTTGAGTGATTCGAAGAAGTCAGACAAATATGTTAAGTAAAAAATAAATATATCTTCTGTAAACTGGAAGTATAGGTCTTCTTTACTTGAACTCATCAACAACATCTCAACTTTGGATTTCAAATAGAACAACNGAGAGTCAACGTACTTCTGTGTGGTACAGAAGAGTTTGTTAGTCGCTGTTCAACTCTTGGCACAAAACCTCAAAAAGTCTAGTGTTGAGAGCGCAAGATTTGACACAGTTGACTATTTGAATTGCCAAGTTCAACGCAGTATTAAGTGATTCAGGCAGGGTCTCACAAACCAGAGCCTGCCTATGAATGATGCAGTGAAAACCAATTATGTTTGGGTTATTTTGTTTGGCCAGTTCAATGAATCCAGATCGGCATCCTGTCATAGCTTTGGACCCATCAGTACATTTCCCAATGGCGTTCTCCCAAAGAAGATTATCTGATGCCAATAAGCCACATAAGGCAGAAAATATATCAACAGCCTTTGTTGTAGTTTTTAGAGTTTGAGAAAACAATATTTCCTCCATGCACTGTTTTCTGTCAATAAACCTGCAGTAAAATAACAACTGAGAGTGCTTAGAAATGTCAGTTGTTTCATCACATTTCAATGAAAAAAACGGGGATTTGTTAAGCTTTTTTATTACTTGATATTCCAAATATTCAGCCATTTCATCAATTCTGCGTTTTACTGTGTCATTTGACAAATATAACTTTGCAACCTCATTACAACTTTCTCCGCCAAGAACAGTACTTAAAGCTGTTAGTAAACATGGTTTTATAAGAGACTCACCAATAGTATGTGGTTTCTTGTATTTTGCGACTAGCAAGGCGATTTTAAAAGAAGCTTCAATGGCCTTTTGATTTTCCATATGAAAACTTCCAGTTGAATCCAGTTTCATCCGTGTCAGTGAGCTTTTCTTGGTAACAAAAAACTCTGTTGGTTTGTCTAACAGGGCGGCGTGGTTGGTTGTCAAATGACGTTCCAAACGACCTGGCCGCATTGCATCGTTACTCAGAACAACGTGGCAAATAACTTTTTCTATACGTATGAAAATCCACACTTAATATAGTCATCACTGTACAGTCTTTTCTTAGGCAATGATTTTGCCATTTTTAGCCGTATTGTACTACACAGAACACTGCCACTAACACACACTATATTAACCAGGATTAACAAAACATAACCTAGCCTAGTCTGCAGCTAGTTGACAACTAGGGGTTACGTTAGGTGGAAGGTTATGTTAGGTGGCCACGCGCCGGCGCACAGTAAGGCAGAGGTGGAAAAACTTCCTACACTTCACCAAGTACTTGGTAGCTTACAAAAAAAGGTACACCATGCTACGGGTCTAGTACAACTTTCTTCTCAGACCTATTATACAAAAGTAATTGGCCTGCAAGAATCGTTCCCGTCTTCCACCGTCTGCGACCACAGCATAAAAAAAAAGGCGGCAGATGCACGCCGGCCAACACAACCACACTTTTCGCCTCACTGTGCGGCAGTGGCCACTATTGCTAACTGAACAATCGAAATTTCCCTTGTAAAAAATTTATATAGATTTAAATTTTGAAAAAATTTAGAAAAGCTGACAGAAAACCTAAATTGTATATTGTTTATATTTAGCTGTTTTGAAATTCTAATTTCCACAGTTTCCCCTGTCTCCCCTGAAATTCTCCTACGCCACCAACCCCCCTTAACAATCACCGCTCACCGTCGGAAAAGGGGGGTGGGGGTGTGCCCCACAAGTTGAGAATGCCTGCTATAAACTATCCCTTAGATATATTGATAGGGAGTGGGACCTTATTACATCTCCAACCCTGTGAAGAGAATGTAAGCGAGATATAGGTAGGAACATGCAGCTACTAAAAATGTCATTATAGCCTTCCGAATTTAACTTGATCGGTAGTATTAGAAGAGGACCCAGTCCCTTCGATGGAAACACACCCACATTATCACCCCTCCTCCGCCGAATTTCACTTTGGGCATTTTACATTATGGTATTTACCATTCACCAGGCACTCACCACACTCAAACGCTCCCATCAGACTGCCACATGGTTTAGTGTGATTTATCACTACAAATCCTACGTCTTCAGTCGTTCACTTTCCAGTGGCGGTGCTCTTTACACCACCATGTTCACAGGCGAAGTGAACAGTTCACAGGCAGTTGCTGATCTTTGAACCGCAGTCTTCGTACCTCTCAGTGCTCAGACTTGGTGTTAGCTGCACGTTAAGTGGCACTGTGGATGTCATGGATGATGGTATCACATGATGTCATGCGATGTTTCCCTACCACTTTCTTCAATGATTGACGATCCCTGTAGGTCAACACACGTAGACTACACAGCCTCGGTTTTGTTGCGGTTTTACTTCCGCTTTCCACTTGACAATCACTCCCTGTCAGTCGATTTGGGCAACATCAGAATGGCAGAATGGCTCTGACGTTGTGTTACTGTGATTTTTTGAGGATTGAAATGTATTTATGTTTTTTTTTTTCTGATGCACAACTTGAATTTAACTTGGCTGCTGTAGCCTTAATTTTAGATCATTCTTATGTCAGGATCTGTTGACACGGGTAGAGAATACACTCTTTAGCTCAGCAACTGGACGCAATTTTTAGAAACGATCTGTTTTTCTCCTTGCGAATGCCTTCAGCAGTGCTCTTCGCGCTAATTGCTGCGGGTAGGGTCTTTGCCACCGATAGAATGTGTCACAGAAGTTCTGTGAAATTTGCTGAGTGACGCATTTGAACACGTGTGTTTGAAGCGTGTTGGTGAGTGAATTTTCATTCTCACTTCCTCGTGCGATGTTCTATATTTGTTTCGAGTTTATATGCAATGGATAAGCAGAAGAATGACAGGGAAATGTATTGTGAAAGCTGTCTCTATTCCCGTGGCAGGTGTGCGCAAGTTTCTAAATACCTACCTGCGTGGTCTCTCTTGCTCTTTGCTCTTTTGTCTTCGCTCTTCTATTGAGAAGATGGCGGCGAAAGTCCAAGGCCTAAGGCAAACCACGGAATAACACCATGTAGATAAGTAACTTGTTATTTTCTATCATGTAGGTGGAGTTAATTGGTAGACGTTCTGGGGCCAGCACAACCAGTAGTCAAAAGTAGAATTCTTTCGAGTTCAGTTGTGTCCCTTACTCGTCCATGTACCACAACTAACTTAATTATGTTCTGACTCTGTTTTCAACTGTAGGCCAGTCCAAATGAATATATCGGGAATAGTTCCAATATTTATTGTTTCAAACATTTTAGGTACTGCAAGGCAGCTTGTCGATTATTTATATTATTTTGAGTCTAATTATATTGAATCCTCAGCCGTGACTGTCTTCCCTATTTTGATAATTTTGATACTTTATGTCAATAACAATGTATTACCGATATGTTTTCCGAATTGAAAACATACTGGATAGTTATTGTTACTATTCTTACAGGTGTATTAAAATCAACTATGAACCAAACTACAGGTAGTTGAATCCCCTCCTTCCCTCTATCCAATTCTAAAAACTTGCGGAAAATTTTTCGTATTTTAATAATTTATTGATATCTGTAGAAAGAACGGTTGATCTCCGCAAATATTCGATCCCATCCAGTCCCACGCTCTCCCCCTCTGGGTGACAATATTGCTTACTGATGTGGCAACCAATAACTGCACCACTCTTAAAGTCACAGAGCTCCCTTGTTCCACTCATTCTGCTGCTATCGCGTGGTCCTGACCAACATCGAGCCCTCTACCTCCCTTTATTGTGGTTACGGAGGTCATAGTAACAGGTGGGCGACAGTTTACTTTTACAGAGGGATGTCCGGATATTTCTGATAAGATACTGTAGGCGTGTGATGTGATGAATGTTGCTTTTCGTGGGGGGGGGAGATGCATGGGTATGTTAGACATATTAGACAGGTTATAAACTGCTGATATCTTAATTGTCGATGACAAAGAGATGAAGTGAGTATGGAATGTAGAAGGAATGATGTGCTTGAGGAGTTTCCAGGGGATATCCCCACCTCACTTCCTCCGGGAATCGAGCCCGGTCTGGCATGGCGACTGCCGTGACAGCTGCATCAGAACTGGCGCGTGTTCGCAGGTGCTACAGTACAGCGGCTCCAGAGACTGGCAGACGTTGTGGAAGGTCCTAGATGCTGAGATGGACCACAGCAGCAGGGAGTACTTTGAGCTGAAGAACATGGACCAGTACTCAGTGATCCCGCAGCATGAAATGGGCAACAATGGCTACACGCAGCTGGCCACGCTGCTACTGTGCGCCGGCATGCCTGTCGACTTGCCTGACAATGACACAAACACGCTTCTGCATGGCGCGGCGTACGCCGGACACTACCAGCTCGCGGAAATGCTGCTGTCATGTGGGGCTGACGTGAATGCGAGGAACATCAACAGGCAAACACCGCTCCATTGGGCGGCGTACCAAGATCACCTCGAGACAGTGAAGCTACTGGTGCAGGCCGGTGCTGACACCACGGCTAGAACCACGAGCGGCCGCAATGTACTCGACTATGCCAAGGACCGTCGCATTACCGCAGTGCAGCAGTACCTGGAGCAGTTACCCGCCTAGCCTCGCCCACAACTTACCAAGCAATAAAGCCTTTACTCAGAATTATTTGTCTTCCTTACTTGTCTGACTTACTCACCTGAANGACAATGACAACTACACGCTGCTGATTGGCGCGGCAAACGGCGGACAGTACCAGCTCGCGGAGATGCTGCTGTCGCGCGGGGCCGACGTGAATGCAAGGAACATCTACGGCTTCACACCGCTCATGGCGGCGGCTTACAAAGGTAACCTCGAGATAGTGAAGCTACTGGTTCAGGCCGGCGCCGACACCACGGATATAGCCAACAGTGGCAGCAATGCCCTCTCCTTAGCCAAGAGTCGTGGCCATAGCGCAGTACAGCAGTACCTGGAGCAGTTCCCAGCCTAGCCTCGCCCACACCTTGACAAGCCTTTACTCACANACAAGCAATAAAGCCTTTACTCACACTAACCTGTCTTCCTTACTTGTCTTACTTACTCACCTGAAGTGCGTACTGGTGCGGTAACCACTGGTGCGCTACCAAAGTTGCGAGGACCGGATATGTGTAAGAAATGTGGAAGAGGAGCGACTCCTCAGTCAAATTATGTTTCCGAAAAGTCATGATAATAATTTGTCTTATATTTCCTATATAATTTGTTTTTAAATCTAATTTGCAAATGTTTTTTTTTTTAAATTATTAAAATTATATGTGTTTCTTTACTAGAAAAAAAGGAAGAAAAAAACAGATGTGAAAAAAAGTAAAGAATAATAATGCCCATTCATCTGCGCGGCTCAATGTAAAAATTTTTAAATTTTTTCCCCAACTAATGGAGTAAACTTACAGAAATTGTAGGCAAACTTATTATTATTGTATTAAGTGAAAAGTATTTTTTTATCACTAAATATGCATTTCCTGAAATCACACAAAAATTGATTGACTTGTCTACTTTTGAATATATCGTTTGAAATTAAAATGTTAATGCTTACTTATTACTTCTCAATTGTAGTAGATTACGTGAAATGTTTTGAATATCATCACATCCATCCAAGAAGGAAAATTAGAATCACCTAAAACTGTAGTCCCCAGTACAGAACGGATACACAAGCCATACCAACATAAGGTATGTAATCATTATAAAATAAAACACCAAGCCCTTTTTCGGGTTTTGGAACATAACAATACATATAATACAGACACATATATATTAGAATTATTGTTTAATACATAATAAAAACAAAGCAATCGTTTCCGTTAAGCTGTTATATGCCGCAGTAGAACACTGGAATCTAGAGTATAACTTGTATAACATGTATGTTTACTTGGAATAGTACCTCATCTCTCACTCTCTGAAGACCACAATAGCTCTGTCTTGGCCCTCTGCCCACAAAGCATTCCTGTGCCTAATTACCCGGCTGGTATGTGGTTTTCAATTCCTTACTGCCAGGCGAGTAGAATACAAAAGAGATTTCTGTGACAAGGGATATGTGGAATAGGAGACAGGCGCTGACCGAAAGTCATGTAGTGACGTCACATGGTGGCCATCTTGGATGTGGTTAACACTTACCTTGACCTTGTGGCTGTCAAAATATCCCTTTTCAACCCCAAAATCTCTAGAAGTGTCTTATATTTCGCTTAAATCCCCTTTTTCTCCTAATTTTACTACATAGAATAAAGTAAAAATTGTCTACACTTGTATTTAAATAAATACACCACATTCAACGCTCTTCAATGTGATTCCAACAAAGTGTCCCAGAATTAGCAATGTGAGCTCAAGACTCACTGAAAATAACCAAGGTGGTTTCGTGACTCTTCGATGTGAGATATATGGAAACTCTTCAAATCAAGAAGGTGTCTTATGTCTCCGAGCAAAGCCCAGCCAACCAGAAGGTATGTAGACCACATTTCTTTACATTATAAATTTCAACAGCAATATTGGATTTCCGTGACAGTGATATTGTCTCTAAATGACCTTGGGAAGACATTAAAGTAGAAAAATGGTGGAAAATTAAAACAAAAACCGTAAAAAATTTAAAAAATCGAAAGGCGGCATTATAAAACTCGACCGACATTTTGGATGTCCGTGACTTTAGCCTTGACCTAGGAATGGCCTGAAATTAAAAAAAAAAGAAAAAATTGGCTAAACAATATAAAACATCGGAGAAAATCTACAGTATGGACCACAATCTCTATCTTGGATATCCTGACGTGTGACGTCTTTTGGAAGAGAAGCCTTGCTGACCCCCTTTGCGAGCGCCTCTCAGTCGACACGTGTCACGAGGCAGGTGGCGAATCGCAGTTACATGTGTCCTGCGGCTTAGGCCTTCCCTACCACCCTCCCACCTCCTACGCCTCTAGCAAGCCCGTGAGATATGTTGAGCGCAGAGGTTTCACGAGATAGAGAAACGCAGTTAGCCTAAATTCAGAAAACACGCACAGCGGAAGAAACAGCTGACAAGCTGAATAATGGTGCCGAGAACACCCGCCACCCCCTTAGCTGACCACAGGACAATGTGGAACGCCCGAGAAATAGCTGACAGAGCAAGCTAGGAGCAAAGTGCTAACTTTCCTGGCCCCCAACCATTGTTTTTACATTTGTTATTTAGTCAGACAGTCTCTACCTTACACTATACTCAATTGACTGCATAGCTGACCCCCACCCACCCAACCACCCTATAACCTACGAAGAACCATTGTTTTAACATCACACTCTACCACCACCCTCTTCATCCTCCCCCATTTACAAAATACAGATCAATCGCAATCACCACGAGACTGTGCTAATAATTTAAAATCAATACCACATCTATCGCTTATAATTGGTTGCTGCTCACATGAAATCTCCTCCCCTTCATGTAATTAATGTAGCCAGAGGCGTACCACATCACAGTTCTTCGCTTGATGGGAGAGGTGACATCGTACTCTTTTTTCTCTTTCTATCTCTCTCCCCTTATGTTTTCATCGTTCAATCAGGTATGTTATTTTATGCTCGTTTCTTCCTTCTGATTTCGTATAATTTCATTGGGCGAGCTCTTAATTACACACACATTACCTGCCAAATTAAAATCTGCTCAAATTTCAAGTACTTTTTCGGACCAGCGAGCTACTGGAGTGTAGATGTATAGATGAATAAATGTATGGTGGGGTGCTTCCAACCAGCATCCCAACTTCGTCGTTGGTGGTTTTACAGCAGCTGAACTGCCTACATTGTCGACGATACTTTTCACACACCATTAGGGTTAGGCCCTTGAAACTTGGAATGTATAGGGCACACTCGGATGATATAAAGTTTTATTTTCTGTGCTCTTCTCAGCAATTAAGAATCCATTCCATAAATATTTAAATTTTTCTATTTATCTCGCAATCTTCCGATCGATCTCTCAATCTTTCGATCNATTTTGATCAATCATTTAGTCTTTTTATTATGTTTACAATATTTCGATCAATCATTCTATTATTCGATCAACATTTAAATCAACCTTCCAATAATTTGATTAACCTTTCAAACATTCTACCAATATTTCAAACTTTCTGTCAATATTTTAATCCTTCTATCAATATTTCAATGTTTCGTACAACCTTTTCCATCTGTTTTTCGAAAAATATTTTAATTCATAGTAAATCCTTTTGTTTGTGGTCTGTCTTATACCCATGCCAATAGAAATGCACTTAATTCTGAACTATACCACTTGGTGACTGCTTTAGTGTTTTGTATGCAGTCCGCTGTCAGTGCATTTATAATTAATAACTTAATTTATATTAGGTGTACTTAACATTTACCAGTTGGAAATTAAGCCCAAATTCTGCATGAGAGGTCTACAATTTTCTAACCTCGACTAAAAGAAATCCGTTCAAAGAAGATGCTCTGAATTTTGCACAAATAGTTTTTTTAATATTGCATATTTTCAAATAGTTCACCTTACATACAAGCATGCTCCTTAAGTAATTCCTGAAGCATCAGAAAATACATGTACNTAGAAAATACATGTACACTCATTTAAAAAAATGATTATCGTGATGTTGCCATCACAGCAGCACATTAAGATTATAGGCGCAGGACATGATAGTATGTATACAGAAAATATCAAACTATTTTACCACAACAAGCATGTATTGCAGGGGACCAACACTTGCAGAATGCACTTAGTATGGTGTTGGACCACCTGTAGCATGAAGACAGGCGGCGATACAGTCGAGCATGGAGGCATATGTATGTCGGATGTTCTCCTGAAGAAGATCCTGCCACAGCTGGTGCAACTAACCCTCCAAATTCGCTGTAGATGCTGCTAGTCGGAGTTGTCATCCAATCTGGTCTAAACATTCTTTTTGGGTGAATAGTCTGACTACATTTCTGGCTAAGGAAACATTTTGGCTCCACAAAGGCAGACCAGATATATCTGTGCTGTGTGAGATTGGGCATTATTCTTCTGAAAAATTAGGTTGTCAAGCTACACCAGGAAGGGGAGCGCGCATTGTGCCTCATGTGCGATCAAAAAATTATAAGCAATTTAATTATCAACTACCTCAAAAGTAATAAATTCATCAAGTCCTTGGTACACACCAGATAAGAAAAATGCCAAAAAAAAAATTAAAAAGTGACACAAAAAATGACGAATTTACAAAAAGACCTGCCACAAACAGTTACTACAGAACGTGATATAAACATATGCTATATCATTTTCGGTGATTGTATATGGCGCCAAAGAGAAAAGAGAATAGTTCTTAATATATACATACATGTAAGACTTTTTGTATAATAAATTACAACCCCACAGGAAGACAAAAATGTTAATAAATAAAAAGATGAACCTTGTGGTTATTCATTACTTAATCTTTCGTTTGAATATATTTACATAAAAAAAAATTAAAGACAGGTTGGAACAAGTATATGTAGAGAGTATTAATTTTGCTTACCATTACTAAGAACAGAAGAGGTCACGCAATAAATAATGAAAAATAATTTCTTGAACAATTTTAGAATAGAAAAGAAAACGTGAAAATTAATTAATTTATATCATTATAAGCTTATTAATATATTTTGATTAAAATATAAAAGTAAAAATTTTTGCTCATGGCATGGAAATTTCAAAGGTGTGTCCTGAACGAAATGTATATTAAATCAATTAGTTGTAAATATAATTAATTAGATAGTTGACGCTGCTCCCCATCTGTGGTGTACAGAATGGTTTGTAGGGGGTACGGTTAATNTGTTAATGTTCACTGGCACAGATTAAAGGTGCCTTGGAGGTTGAGGGAATATCACACAGTGGCTTCTTCACAACTTCTTAGTTTGAACATGTTTATTTAATAGGAATTCATTTACACATTCCCGGCACTGTTGCGGGACTTTATACATACTTTCCCGGCACCTTCAGCCGAGCATTAACTCAACGCCCTGCGAGTTTAAGCCTGAAGGGCTGGTTACACTGTTCTGGCTAAGGTTCCGATGCTGTGGGGGCATTAGGTGTCAGGATATGTCCCTTAGTGACGACAATGTTACTTATCTGCACACATTGCATGGTAGTTGGTCCGGCAGTTGAGATCTGGTGAGTTGGATGGCCTGGATACATTTCAGTAGTTTATGAGGTCTGGTGAGCTGGATGGCCTTGTTAAAAGCCCCCTGAGGTTGGCTTGTTGCACGTAGCTGGCTTCCTCTCGACGTGGCGCTTCTCATTGTAGCTTACCACTCGCTCCCATTCTCGGCATAGGGTAGTAGCTGACTGCTTACTACCCTACCATGTCCTGGCGAGGTGACCCTTCTTGACGGGACCCCACCCCGGCCCCTCGGCGCAGGTTTGCACTGGACAATCCCACTATCTAGACATGGCATTTCTCGTTGAAATTCACCACTCGACTCCGCCTTCTCGGTGCATTATAGTAACTGACTGACTGGTGACTGGTGACTGACTGACTCGCATCCCTGCATGGTGAAACTACTCGTTCGATGTGCCTCTGGTGACTGTCTCTGATTCTGCCCTGCGTTCCGCGTCTCGTGTCCCTATTTGGCTGACCACTTTATGTCGCGAATGACTACCTGCGCTTCCTGGATGTGGCTGTACCGAACTCCGCGCCATCTGCTGTTCGTTGCTTTGACTGTCTCTGCGAACTGACACGGCCGGGTTCCGAAATCCCGGCCTAACTGGTCTTTCTCTGTGGTACTGACGAACTAACCCCGACTGATTCCTCTCTGTTGTGATTACGACTGATGAACTAACTCCCTCTGTGCTGTAAGAATCAACTGATCCCTCTTCTCACGTAAATTCGCTTATATCCTTTCTAGCCTCCCTCCCTAAGTTCCTACATGTGTCTCTTTTGTTTTGGGAGGGTGAGGGTGGAGGTGCAGTATAACGAACACTGCTTGCATGCACCATGGTTCTTGAATGTTGGGGGGGGGGTGGAAGGTTGTGGTCTGCACCCTTTAACTTTCCCTTTCAGCTTATTCTTCCGCTGTAGGTGTCCACGTTGTCCCGATGTTAGCTAAGGGGGGTGGAATGAGTGCTCGTGGCACACCTTTAGATTGTCAGCTGTTTCTCGGTGCGTGTTTTCATCTTCAGGTGGAATACGCCTGACTATCTTGACATTTCTCGCCGTTTACAAATTTCACAAGGTTTGCTAAGGGGAGGAGGGTGGGAGGAGACCTGCATGGCAGCGACCCCAAGTAATGGCCTGCACGCGCTCCTACAACTCGGCTTGACCTCGGGATGCGTAAATGGGTGACACGTGTCATCCGGAGTCCCTACACTGGTTTAACATGGTGGGGAGGGTTAGTGACAGCGCTACTTCTAATTTCCTAATTATGTGACACATCTGAGTGAATAAATTTTAATATCTATAACATCAGTATTGCGAATATGTGCTTGATAGTNATCCGGAGTCCCTACACTGGTTTAACATGGTGGGGAGGGTTAGTGACAGCGCTACTTCTAATTTCCTAATTATGTCACACATCTGAGTGAATAAATTTAAATATCTATAACAACAGTATTGCGAATATGTGCTTGATAGTAGAAATTTGAACATTAGAAAATTACACTTTACAGATAAAGTTCTTATTTAAATAACAGATAGTTGAGTTAGTGAAATAATGATATCGTCGAATCTACAAGTATGGAAAAGTTATCCGATGGGCAAGAAGATGACACACCCACTGCCAGACAGCAGCATGGGGGAATTAAAATAAAACTTGACAACATCGCCACCATCAGGAAATGGGCAGGCGATGTGCTCCGAAAGCCGAACCATTCAGCAAGAATTAGGCCAGCATGTGCAGCGAAGGTCAGGCTTGCACATGCACCCGTACAATAAGAGCCAATATATTACTGAGTGAATATAACTGAAGCACACAGAGAAAAAAACTATCAAACTGGAGAGTTATCCACCACAGAGGGGCGAACTACGTCTTGTACCACCAAAAAAAATCGATCAAAAACACATCTCGCAAATATTATTTACTCGGTCTAGAATTAACTGCATGATGGCGAAAATTACAACAACAAAACTGTGTAGCAGGATTTAAGTGCGAAAAATACCATTACAGTCACAGCTGACTTCATGCGAACAGACTGGCTACGCTCTAGTCACCACCTGCTGCCACTGTTCCGGCCCCTTCACCTGTGATAACCACAAGGCACCTGACAACGCCCATTTCACCGGCAACTTGATCAGGGTGGAATGCTATAAATCTAACAAACTCCCCCCTGCCCTCTACTTTTCAAGATGCCCAATCCTCTTACAGAACTTGACATACGATGCGAACTTCATTATTAAGCAGCTTGTCTATGATAACCAGAACATATCAATTTTCCCGCACATGGAAGAAAAACTTATCACATTTAGTAAATGTTTAGGCGACAAATGTTCAATTCAGTTTATCGATACATTTGTGTTCATGTCTGCCAGCCTCACAATGATTGTGCAGAATGTGTCATACAGTTACAAAGAATCTTATTTTGCCAGCAGCCATGGATATGGTTGAAATTATGTAAGGTAAGCAGGAAGCAAACAAGCTAAAAAGCATACGCAGAATAAACGATATGGCCAGTGACATTAAAAAACCAGTAGTTGAAAAATTAAAGAAGAGCCCACATTTTCTTTGCAGTTTGACAAATCTACTGATGTTTCAAAGTTTACGCAATTTGTGGTATTTGTGCGCTATGAAGAAGATGAAAGTATCACAGAAGACATTTTATTTTGCAAAGCACTTCTTGCGAACACTACAGGCCAGTGTTTGTACGACATGTTTTTAGAAAGCACTCACAACTACGAGATTGATTGGAGAAAATGTATAACCATTTGTAGCGATGGTGCTAAATCTATGACTGGCAACACGAGAGGACTCGTTGCGAAATTAAAATAAAAAACGCCTAATGTTTCAAGGGCACACTGATTTCTTCATCGATACGATCTGGCAGCCAAGGTTTTACCTTCTGATTTAAATCATGTGCTTAAAGAGGTGATCAAAATTGTGAACTCTATTAAAGGTAAAGCCTTGCAAACTTGACTGTTCAGAATGTTTTGTAAAGACATGGGTTCGATTCATCAAAATCTTCTTTATCACACAGAGGTCCGGTGGCTATCCAAAGGAAAGGTATTTACAAGAGTTCTGGAACTAAACCTGAATGTTAATGTTCTTACAAAATGCTAAATCTGAATATGCGAATTATTTTTGTAACCCTGTTTGGTTATAAAAATTAGCATTTCTCGCTGATATATTTAACACCCTAAATATTTTAAACAAGAGCCTCCAAGGGAGAGAAGAAAATATTCTAACGGCCAAGGATAAAATAAAAGGATTCCTCTACAAACTTGGTTATTGGTCATCCATATTTACAAAAAATTATATATGAGTCGTTCCCTTGCGTTTAGAAGATTGTCGAAGAAACTGCAACGGACCAATCGTTGGTAGTAAGTTCTCACGTTCCTTGCATGATACAGAGCTTGCGTAATTTGGAAGAGAAACTATTAAGTTACTTTCCAGAACTGGGCTCTGAAGCTGACAATGGGCATAGATGGACTCTATCTAAATCCTTTCTTGGTTATGTCAGTACAATTGGCTGATCTATCCACGAATATGAAAGAAAATCTTAAAGATTTAGCTGCTGACGGCACGCTTAAAATGGAATTTAATTCGCAAAATATTGACGTTTTCTGGATGAAGAAAAAACAAGAATATCCAGAGCTGGGAAGAGACGCTTTAAAATTATTAGTGCCATTCGCCACTACCTACCTATGTGAACTAACGTTCTCTTCAATGGCGAACATAAACACTAAAAAGAGAAATAAACTCCAATTGGAAAATTATTTCATTATATGCGTCTCAAAAATAGAACAACGATTCGACAAATCATTAAAAACTTAAGCAGGCACAGCCTTCTCACTAAAATTACAGTTTTTTATTGTAGTGTACGAATTTTAACCCTTGCCATTTCTTTGACCTGGCTTGCGATCGTGACTCCCCGAGCAAGGCTTCGTGACACCCCTGAGGGTCGCGACCCACAAGTTGAAAAACATTGGTCTAGACAAAACAATGCATTCATATATAATTTACCCTCTAGTCGAATGTTTAATTGTAAGGCAGTCCTGGATTTGATTTGGGGCTCTAACGAGTAATTTTCTGCCGACTGGATCCAATGCTCAGAAATTTGTATATGCGTTNGATATGCATTATCACTTGTGAATTCTAGCATAATGGTAGATACCAGAGGGACCATATAGCCGATTTGTTGTGTCCTTAAAAAAAATTCCAATTCTGTGAATTTTAATACATTTTATATATGGATCTGAATATACCTTTCTCAAAGCTTCGACATGTAGTGCACAGGTGGATATTGATATTGCAGATTGGCGTCAACTTAAAGTTCTGCAGAAAATTGCAGGACTTTAGTGAAAACAGAAACTTTTCTTTAGCTTATTTACAATTAATTTTTATTTTTGCTACAGTACAGTTATAGTTGATTGTATTTACAGAAAATTTTTACCTATTATATTTTAATAAAATGTTGTGTTACAACACAGCAAATATAGGTTTTAAGTTTGAGTAGTTTTTAATCACCAAATAAATAGGGTGGCTCCAAAGAGGAAAAACGTGAAAAAGCCAGGGAATTTTTAGGCATCAGGGAAAACATAGAAATCTAAAGGAATTAAATAAATTTACAATTGAAAAATTGAGATGTTTTAGATGTCCAAGCAAATCGAGGTTGTTACATCGGACCGCACAGCACTGGATGATATTTTATTCTGATGTGTAATAGTGCGTCAGTGCACACATCTCCTGTGATTCTCCTACACTGAAGTTAGGTTAAGTTTGGTTAGTTCTGCTTGCACTTACTGTGGTTATCCGTCCAGATCTAATTACTGTAATTTAACTGTTAGTCATTGTATTTGTCCTGACCCACTATAGCTGTCACACATTCCCTGCGATTCACCTGTTGTGAAGTAAGGTAATGTCTTCTTGAATGTTCTAAAATTAGGTGGCCAATTTTATATTTTTTTTCATAAATTTTANAAGTAAGGTAATGTCTTCTTGAATGTTCTAAAATTAGGTGGCCAATTTTTTTTTTTTTCCATAAATTTTACGTGTTCTACCCTACAATTCCTCTCTACTATCACGATGCATAGTATTTACAGAGAACGGACATTCGTGCAAGTGCGGCTAAATGCCTAAAATTATTACTAAAAGAACACTAGCCTCCATAAGANACAGAGAACGGACATTCGTGCAAGTGCGGCTAAATGCCTAAAATTATTACTAAAAGAACACTAGCCTCCATAAGAGATAAGCAAAAAAAATGGTTGCCTGTAAAGTCGGTTTTACGGGCGAAGATTTTACGTGACAACGTAGTGCTGCGCGCGCGGCAGACCGATCATAGTTGAGTGGGAGAGAGACGCAAGGCATTCGGCGGGCCTCTCTCTCGTTCGGTGACTCATCGTAACGTTACCGAGCGTTACACTTTTTCATAAGTGACTCCCAGCCGNTTCACCATCACTGATGGCCTATGGTCACCTTCGTCCTCACCATCCTGCCCCTGTCTTCTCCACCTGCCCTTCACCCATATTACTGCCCTTCTTTGCACCTTCTCTAGTTCTCGCAACTCCACCTTCACGTACAGGTCCCATACTGCTGCCGCATATTCTAACGTAAACCGTTCCATTGTGCCACATGCCTTCTTCACCTAACTGCTGACTCCCTTCAGAACCCTTCCTAACATACCCAAAGCCCTTCTTCCCTTTGCAACCACCTTCTCTACATGTTTTTTTCATTTGAGGTCTACCTGCAATACAATCCCTAGATACTTTTATTCAGCTGTTTCTTCTATCTCTTACTTCTCCCATCTGTACATGTCCCTGATTATCACCTTCTTCCTTCTAAACCTCACTACCTTAGTTTTTCTTACATTTATCTTCATTGTATTCTCCATGGTCCACAACCATATGCTCTCAATGTCTGCCTGCAAGTTTCCACCCCCTCCCACTATTGTATACAATACACAATCATCTAAAAATAATCTTATTTTGCCCTAATCCCCAAACCCATGTCATTTACCAAAATGGCATACATTATAAGAGGACCAGCATGCTTCCCTGCGGCACCCATGATGTAACCTCTCCTTCCTCCGATATTGCCTCCCCCAATTTCACCCTATGTGTTCACCCCCTGAGGAAGTCCCCAATCCATTTCACTACCCATTTGTCCGATATCAGCTTATCCACTTTCTTCATCAAGTCCCATGGGGCACCTTATAAAATGCATTCTCAGAATCAATTAATCTGTAATCAACCTACTTCCCCTCATCAACTGCCTGCATCATATCCTCTAACAGCTCAGCCAGCTGCATCTCACGTGAGTGTCCTTTTCTTAAACCATGTCATGACTCCTCCAACCAATTCCTCTTGTTCATAACATTCACCACATACTAAACAACCAGCCTCTTCATTACCTTTCCTGTGCTTGATGTGAGACACACTGGTCTGTAGCTGCCAGTCCTCCCCTTATCATCCCCCTGCTTGTGTACTGGGACCACCAATGCATCCCTCCAACCTTGTGGCAACTTACCCTCTCCTAAAAACATGCTAAACAACACCTCAGAATATTAAACTAACTCTCTCCCACCAAACTTCAGCGGTGCGTTATCTATCCCGTCTGGTCCCACTACCTTACTGCTCTTCAACCCCCTGATTATCATTGGTATCACCCATTCCCTCACCTTAAATTTACTAAACAACCCCTAATGCCTTTAAGCCTCCCTATTCCAATTCTCCTTTGCCTCATACAATGACTAGTACTGGTCTTGCAGCATATCCGCATTTTTCTTGGTCATGGGACGCAGTCCTGCCTTCGCTACCTTTCAGCAGAGGTATCCATTCTCTTCTTCTTACCTCGTACACATACCTTAACACTATCCCCCATTTTTTTGCTTTTCCTTCTTTCACCATCTTCCCTTCGCACGGTCGGATACAGACGACACAATTCACGGCCGCAAAAACACAACCGCACTCTCTCGTTTCTCAACAGCTACTAAAATTCCGTGACGATGACGTCTACATACTGCGACAATGACTTCAACAGACCCACAGCCAATAACGTGACAGCACGATGAACATTGGTTCACATTACTAATGCATTACTTCACCAAAAATCATGGCATCTTATGTAAACAAAGAGGCGAACTGCTCGTACTTTTAACAGTTCTACATATTTTTACATAATGCCTTCCTGAATATAAGATAAGCTGTGAAGAATCCATTAATGCTACTTTTGTTGATCTAGAAGGTTTCTTTCAGAAAAGCCGCTACTGTGGATAATTACTGTAAAATGGTATATTTTCACTCTACTTATTACACCGAATACGCATTTACTAGCGGCAATAACATATTAAAAATACAAACAACAAATGCAATATTAAGGAGGGCTATGAAGATTAGAGAAATTTAAGGGGTAAAATCATAAAAAAATAAACCCACAAAAATTACAAAAACACCACAATTTAACATTTTTCCACCCAATTTCGTAATATGTGCTCACCTAACGTAACTTAACCTAACCCCACAATGAGCGAATCACTACTTGCCATTTTTAATCTAATCTAGAATTGCAGGATTTAATCTAACCTAGGATCATTAAGTTTTAATCTAACCTGCGGTTGTAGGGTGGTTAATTATTCACAAAAGTCCCTATTCTGAATAACTACCAGCCCTTGTGCTGGATAATTACTTGGCTCAACACAACTGATTTGGATAATCATGGCGGCTATGGCCTTGTTCTAAACAGTCAGCACGCCGCTTCAGAAATACAGATTTAGCAGTCACCATGTAACACCAACAGTACAAGTGGACCTCTCCTATCTTCTAGCAATGGATTGTGCTAGTTCTGAAATTCAACCAGTGTGCAAATATTCTAACACAAGTCTTTATTGGGATAAGTCATTTAGTGTAGAAATGGTGCAGGAAGCCATGGCTACAATTTGTAACATGTGCTTTGTAACTTGTGGAACAGGGCCTAAAAGTCTGGATTTTATTCTTGGCTACCAAATATTCCAAATCTGGTGAAATATCTTGGCATAACACAACTCTCGTTATCCTTTTTAAATGTTCATTTGTGAACTGAGGTGTTTGTTTGGATTTGTTAAATTTTAAAGAAAATAAAACTGTTCACAAACATAATTTTTAAAATTCCATCAGACTGACTGCCTATTTCTTGTTGTACACACATGACAAAATAGCTAAGTCACATGCCATTTTCACATTTAACAGATAAACACACTGAATTCAGGTTGTATTTCCAGTTGTTTCCCTATAATAGTTGGTTCCAATGTGATGGATTTTCAAATGTTTTCCTTCCATATCAGCTCTCACCTAGTGATTGAGAGATAACACGTAAAACATATTAAAAGTGTATTTTATTCTAAACTAAAGAATTCCAGTTTCAATGCATTATTGAAGTTGTCTGGCGTCTAGCAATTGATCAACTTGCTTTTACCATGTAATTGGTAGAATTTGGATATTGTAGTTTAAAATAAAATTTACAAAGGTTTATAAGTTGGTGTTGGTACACTACCATCATGCTTTGTTAACTTAATGGCATTCTACGGAAACTCGTGTATTCTAAAGTACTGAGCGAGGTGGGAAAACTGTTTTCCGACCGTGGCTCCAATAGGAGCCTCTGGTTGAGCGTAATTTGCGTAGATATTGCAGTTTGTAAGTGTGTAATGCAGTCTGGAATGTGTCTGTATTCTGCCATCAGTGTTTACCTCGCAGAAGACAGTCTAGCTACGAGCAGGAAGTTAATATTGTTTGTTAACAGCGCTAGTTATTGAAATGCTTGAACATTTAATACTACTACCATTGTCTTTAAGCAGAGAGCATGTTCTCATGCTACTAATGTAAAGTTAGACAAAGCTGTGTATGTTACTGACAAATATGATAGTTGCCAGTTACCCAAACAAGCTTACGTAAACATATGTAGATATGTGAAGATGGGAAAGGTGAACTAATAAAAAGGAGGGGAGTAGTTTAAATAATAGTCTTTCGTAGAACACGTTTGAATACTAGGGTTTTCACAACTCTACAGTGCAAATACGTCTAATATTCAGGCTCCAGTTTATGAATCTGAGCAGTAACTCATTGTATGAAGGCAAGATCAGTCAAAAATGGAGACTGCGTTAATGTGAATCCACCCTTTTGCACACCAAAACAATTCACGCACTCTCTCAGTCATTCTTGGGTAGCAGTGAGCATCTCACCCAAGGACAGGCAACGACATGTGTTTCACAAACATCCATGACTGTATTGGGAACTGTGGTACCTACTTCTCAACTGACGTGTGTATCGTTAAGTGAAATGTTATGTATTAATAAAGCCTATAACTATTGATAGAACTTCATCACTGGCTGTGTTCTGTCGTGCCTCTCGTACAACTGTGGAGATTGCCTGCAGTGGATCTCAGCACCACACACAGGTCATGTGACCTGCACATGATACATGTTTTCACCAATCTCGTGGTGCAGTTAACTTGCTCCTCCTGCGCCTGATCCGTAAAGGTATTGCAGGAGGCATCTTTCAGAGCTTTATTACTAGGGGAGTGCGATCAGGACTTCCCATTACTTTCAGATCTGCCGTCTGTTTGTCACTTCAGGCTTGCTCACATATAGAAAATGTGTGCGGGTTACACCAGGCTGTTTGGTGCGCACTCCCCTACAGTCTTGGACTAAGTCCATAACCTAGTTTCATTTGAGCCTGGTCAGTGCTCTAATTGACAGAAGTTGAATACTGCCAATAGAAAGAGTATCGCTCTTTCCAATCGCAGTGGGTGGATGTTCTCCACCCGAGAGTGGTTCCACCTCACCTGTCAACAGCAGCATACGGAGTTGCATCCGCACGCGCCACCTTGATGGGGCTGAGTGCTATCCTCACTCTACAAAACCGCTTTGTAAACGAGTCCTCTTACTAGGCGGACCAGACCGTCGACCCTTCGTTGATGAGCACAAACGTTTTGAAATTGACATCCTGCGTGTGTCAGCACGCTTGCGTTCCACGGCAGCTGCTACTGACCCTTCCAGTACTCGAGATGCCCGCCCTCCAGGCAAGTACCCACCTCCAGATCTCCTTCCAAGCAGAAGGTTCAACCACTACCACCCAGAGTCCGACCCGCGATCAGCACGGCCGAAGCCGGGGCTTTCACACTGATCCCCTGGGTACCCACAATTTTCAGACATGCACACTGAGTTTTCACCCAGAGCGGCCCAGTCCCTCCAGGACGCCAGACAATCCCTTCATCGTGACTCCGCCACCCCGAGATCATCCCCGATTTGCCACAGATCAAGGCTCAGCTTTGGGAGTGCAATTCGGTTCGCGGGTCTTCACCGCAAGGCGAAGAATATATACAGCCTCTGGAGACTGTACATAACCTCGCCGTGACTGATTATCTGTGCACAGACAGGCCGTCACCGCCTTCAATCGTCCTCACTCCGTTAGCCATGGGGCGGCCCCCATGTTACCAGCCCATACCACGAGGAGGTGGAAATGGAGTTGATCAGTGCTAGGCTATATATTCGCATCACTGCCCCATTAATGGAGATGGATTGGAAGCTTTTCGTGATGGCAGGGAAACGCCCCAGGGATCACTAGTTCCTATGAGCGGGTCCCACCGGAGCTCGCGAACGAGCTCTTACACTTGCGCCGGTCACCACCACTAGAGCCTGTAACCAGGGTTAGGCCCAACTGGAGCAGTCATTCCCTAGCCGTCATGACTACCCCACCAGGTACTCAGTTTCTGGGCTCCCCCCTACACACTCGGCTATCCCACACAGCCAGCTTTCAGGCACCCAGTCCCCTCACCTTACACCCATTATAGGTTGGTTGCCAGACCACAGCCTGTACCCAACCCAGCCCCACAGGGCCTGCTCATGATACAGACCGACCAATTAAGATCACGTTCAGCTCCCATTGGCCCAGCACTAACCATGAACATAGAATGTGTCCAGTAGCTGTAAGAACACGCCTCATCGTCAGTATGGTCTACATGTGTTTGTTGTATCAGTGCAGTGTGTCAGCTGGGCTCGGTTGTGTGTAGGTACTGTGTTCCTGTTTTCACTCAGTGTGGTTATTGTTCCAAACAATAACTGAAGTCGCAGTGAATCAGGAGCCGTGCGACATAACATTCCCAAGGATCAAGGAGGAGTTCGACGAACTCATGGTAAGTGCTGTTTTAAGGAACTTCTGCTCTCTTGTATAGATGCACCTGTTTGTAGTGTAATAAGACCTCATGACAAGGTCGAGAACACTATAAAGCATTAATCCACCTTGCAACAAGATGGCACACAAAACAAGGTGGAGATCAAAACTCTCATCCTTGTAAACAAGAGCTCTCCAAGGAAATAGAGAAAAAAAAATAAGATTGAGAATGTGTTGTTCTAGTCCAACCTTTATAAAATAAAATAATTTTACTTGTTAAGAAAAATAAAGTTAGAGCAGACATAACCATCCAAATTGCCCCTATTTTTGTCACATGATTGATTGGTTAGGTGCATAATTTCCCTTATGTTAATTAGAAACGGGAATGATTAGGTTGGTTAATATATATATATGTTTAATAGCATTAACGTGAATTGGCCAAAAGAAAAAATTAAAAGCCAACAAAGAATGTTTTGTTCAACAAATAAATGTATATATTTTCTTGATACTTATTACACATACCCAATAGAGAGTATTGCCCAAGCATAATAAAGTGAGTATTCTTATTTCGATTTTTTTAAACATCATCTTTTTATAGCATATTAAAAAATTAATGCTCATTTCACAAAATTTCAACCAGAATTTCCTTCTTTAGTAAAAATATAATAGTTACATTATTATTTGGTTTTTTCTTTTTACAAAATTGAGAAGCTCAGTTTGCAGAAGAACAATATCCAGACATCCATGCAATTGAGTATAGCCACAAAGTCCTTCGGGATATAGAAGAAAAAATTAAAGAGATTGCTATCCTAAGTTATGATTCCTCTGAGGGATAATCACAAAACATACGACGGTGCGAATGCCATCCAGAGAAACGGGCACTCAGCTTAGCTCATGAAGGCATCAGACAGTTAGGCCGCTAAGGCCAAGTGGGTACCAGACTGGAACCACTACACAAAATATTCAATGCGAAAATTAGTGGAGCCCGAACAGAAAAAATATAATCACCAAAGTGCAAAACCAAATTATCTTTGCCAAAACACTTTCCCAAAATGGCGAAAAGACTAATTAATCTTGCAATGAAGGAGATATTATTTTTTTTTTGGTAGTAATTTGTCTAACAGGAAAGCCCACGACCATAAACAAAAATAGAAGAAAGACAAATAAAGGATAATATTCACAGAAAGAACGAACAAGGAGCAAAACCAGAAGGTATCACAAAAACTTTTTTTCTCGGTAGAGTCCCATAGACCATGGAGGGAAAGAAAGGCAATGGAACAAGGGATAGCAAGGTAGGAGAGGGCCGATCACCTAAGACATCTAACAGGACACCGAACTCTCAAAATCGGATAATAATATCGTGCTAAGTAAAAACCGAGCGAGAACGTCACAAACTACCCGCGGGTCATGATAAAGTACCGAAGGGTAAGAGACAGGAAACCTCACACAAAGTGGTTGAAGGGCAGCATACAACGATTTTCGCTTTGCCGCTAGTGCAACATTGAAACAAGAGATGGGACAAATCTGCATTAGAGGCACGGCAGATACAGGAGGGATTAGGCACCATATGAAGTTTATACAATAAGACTGGTATGCATTATGACCTGAAATGAGACGAAAATAAGTGCCTGCTAAACTACGGGAACTACAATGATGATATCCTTGCCGTAAATATGTAGGAAATAACGTGCATATAAAGTATCAGAAACCGAAGTATAATTTTCCCACGTCTGCTTCCAACGCTGGATAATTTCCCCGTTTACTGTGGGATATAAAACCAAAAAGGAAAGTACAGGCTACGAGACACCTTGTAAAATACTCAAATTCACAAGTTTATCAACCTTTTCATTCCCCTGAATCCCTACATGCCACGGTACCCACATGAATTGGACAGTAACATTTAGTTTATCCAAAAGAACACGTTGTTCCCGTATGATCCATATAGGCACCTCCTCTTGGGGATTAGAAGATAAGACCATAAATAAACTATGTGAATCCAACATAATCAGAGGATTTAAGAACTTGAAATCGTAAACATAACGTAAAGTCATATATACTGAAAAGCTTCGGCGTAATGAATGGTGGCGGTGGAAGAGGAGGAACATATCTAGTAGGAGGTTGAAAGAGACGACAAGGAAAACAAAACAAAACTTCATACTGCAAACGATGTAACGTTCTAGGTGGAGGGCGTACAAAGTGTGCCATATTTAATAATACTTTCGGCAGATCGTAGTCAATGTTGCCAAGCGCCTGTGCATTAACCTCCATGCGAGAACTACTAGTATGGATCCAATGTTTACCTTGCAACAGCCTGTATAGGTCGGACAAGGACATAAGGAAAGATTCCATATGCAAGTCTATAATGCGAGTAGAAGAGAAAGCACCAAGTATAAGTCTGAGGTAAACGTTCTTTATAGTCCCCAATTTGTTCACCAAAAAGAGTGGCAGCTGCCCAGCAATCGAATAATAGAGACATAAAAATAACGAGAGCAAAAAAGCTAGAACCCCAACGATAATGGGCAAGAACCTTTGGGACATTTAGTAATAGCGTAATTAACATGGATAGTCCATTCACCACGAGCCTCTATAAATATACCCAAATACAGTACCTTTGTCGCACCACAGGGAAGAAGAGAACCTCTGATGACTGGAGAATATAGCGGCGACGGGGACCGTTTACGCTTGAAATACAGACTGAGACTCTTATCCACAGAAAGATTAAAACCATGGTCATCCCACCAAAGTGATAAAGTATCAAGGGCCGTAGTCAAGGAAGTACAATACATTCAACCCAAGGAACAATGTCATCAGCATACTGTAAAGAACGAACGTGGGAGCCCAGGTGAAATATGGTGTCTTGAGTATATAAGATAAACAGCAAGGGACTAAGAGTACTACCTTGAACCAAACCATAGGACACCTGACTAACAAAATCTGCTCCATCAGGAACTCTAGGCATATAACGACGGACACTAAACAAAGACTGTATACATCGTATGAAGGTAAATGTTAAACCAAATTCAGACATTTTACTATAAAGGAGTTTAAGATAGATATTATCAAAAGCCGATTCGAAGTCTAAAAACACCGTAACCAATACATTCCGGTGAGTGTAAGCGTCCCGAATACGTGAAAACAATACAGCAACAGAATACAGGGCACTAATACCAGAACGAAGACCAAGTTGTCCTGGACGAAGTAAACATGGATATACTAACCATAAAGTAAGCCTGTGTTTGACCAATATCTCAAAAAGTTTCGCCAAACAAGAACACAGTGCAATGGACGGTAAGACTGCTGATAAAGGAGATTTACCTGGTTTTAAAATCAGGACTACTTAGGAGATATGAAAATATTGTTGAAACAAATCGACCACATGCTTGAAGTAAAAGGCAGAGATGAAGAGTGAGATAATAGCAAACGCGAATATTTATATATACATGCCATGGATTGTTTAACACGACCTTTCGTAATATAGAAGTGACTGTAAGGACATATGCCAATTACAACTGACAAAATATTAGAAATACGTTTTACAAAAATAAACATGAGTCGTGCAATTTCATGGAATTATTAAGAAATATCAAACATTTTAAGCACATTAATTAAGCAAAACACATAATCTTGAAATATGACAATGTCAAAATGACCAATACAACAAAACATTACTTAACTGAAGGTTGATTAGATAACTATGTTTCACTTTATGTTTTAATTGAGACAAAAACCTTTTTAAATCAGGCTAAATTAGGGCATATTGCAGCAAACCAACTCTGAGAATTATCTCCAAGATTAAGTAAAAATATTACCAAACGCAATTATAAAACAAATACCATCATAAATGGCACAGTAGATAAGATGTTCTGTCTCATTAAACTTTTTAAGAAGAATAGAGTAAAATAAAAAAAGTAATTTTTTGTAGTGAGAAAGTAAAACGTGCTTAAAGAATTGTCCTTCCTTTACAAATAAAACAGCGTTAATTCTTGAGCAAAATTACTGGCAACTCCCTTTTTTCACAGTGTGATAATTCAGTGCTTCTTTTCTGTGGTATATATCCAAGTAGCAAAATCTTTAAAGTGATACAAGTTTTGTGCGACAATGACGTCGCCGCGTGCATCATATTTGTATTCGCTCTTCTGTAAGGCTGCCTGCTCCTTGGCGGACTCAGTTCCCCTCCTGCTTTCTCCCCTCATTTCCCCCCTCCCATTTATTACCCTCCTTGTATATAAGCCTTTTTATAAATACAGAGGCTAGTTTATATAAGTCGTTACACGCCTTGTGCAGCATTCATTCAACGCCTGTGAAGATCGTCAGGTTTACGCCTGCTACAGCTAATTTAAATTGTAATATTGAGCTTAAGTGGTCAGTTTACCCATTCTTGGACGAGGGTGCTATGAGACGCCGTTTAAATAATGTAGTTGCATAGGTGGTTGATTATGCTGCGGCTTGTAAAACAGTGAGTCGTGGTAGCAGGTTTTCACTTGCGCGTCAGTTTAGTGAAATAATTGTGTGGCATATTATTGTCTGTCTTGGGCTTTGCAGCGAGTTAGATTTTTCTAAATTCTAGTTATGGATGCCTGCCTAAATTGTAGTTTCGGCCTAACTAATTTCTTGCTTCTCTGTATAGTTCCAGTTGCTTTCGCGTGTTTCTGTACAGTTTTTTGTCTGTGCCCAATGATTTACTTAAAGTACTTTAATGCCAAGTAATTTTCTATATAATTAAAGCATGTTAAAAATTTTATGAATAAATTATTAACTTTTATACTCAGTAATGAAAGTCCTAAAAACAGAAATTGGTTTTTTTAAATATTTACAGCATGAAACTTCTTGAATTTATGATATTATTAGTCACTTCAGCAATAAATATCAATTGGTTACAAAAATGGTTTTTAAAAAAGCAAAAGTAAAATAGTCTTTTTGAAAATTTGAAAATGCATAAATTACATCTTGCAAACACACTGCCTGGCTTGCACAAAGATACTGGTCTCTTAGTCGTGGAGAGTTCACTTACCCTTAACAAATAACACTGAAGGGTGTTTGTCCATTCGATGTGTATCATTGGAAATAAGTTATTATTGCAATAAGAAATTCTCTTATATTTTCCTCCAAGAGGCACCTGAAAATGGACTTCCGAATCAGCAAAATGTGCTAATCTTTGTTGGTAAACATTTTTTGTGACAAGAAGGGGACTAGTTTATGTTTCTAGGATATAATTTTACTTGAAATATATCTGCCAATCAAATTGAATCAATACTTAATTTCAAATTCATGTTAGTTTTATGCCAGAGATAACAAAACACTATCATCAGTAAAAAAAAACAGCATTTTAAATGCAATGTCCAGGTTTTACATGAGTCAAAATTAGGGCTGTGCCAATGCCGATCGCCGATCACACTAACCGGACGATTTTCTGTACATCGGCTTTGGTAATGATCAGTTTATTCTCTACAGATCACCACTGCCGATGTTTATTTTCTATCAAAAAATTAACATCGTCCAATGTGCATCTTCAGATAGCATATTTTTTGCGTTATTTTACTAACAACTTTTGTATTTTCCAGATAATAAGAAGAGTTTTACATAATTTAGAAATGTCAGTAGTATTACTCACTCATGCAAACACCTAAATAAATGTTACTTAGGCTAAAATGGCCTGAACACAGCACACTGTTGTTAGGCACTTAAATGTCAGGTTCTAATAATGTAATATTACTACTTTAATTTTTAACATGAAGACATCCAGAAATGTACATTTTACGCAAAAAAAATTACAGTCATCGACGCGAATGGTAAATAGAAACTGACTCTGTGTTGTAAACAATTGCCATCAGCGCTGCACCACAGAGATTGTACGAAACATGTCGTGGCAGTAATATTTTTATCTCCGTATTAATATATAGTAAAAATGTTTTTAAACTATAATACATAAATTTAAAGTTAAATTTGTAGTGAATGTTGTTTGTCGTTTTACCATGAATTTCGGCCAAGTTCAACACAAAAAATTTGAACATGAAAATGTTTCTACGAATGTTGATTTAGTGCAAATTTTTTTTTACATTGCACAAACTGTTGTACAGCATATGTTGATATTTTATGTGGTGGCTGAAAAAGTATTATTTTAAAATATTTTGCTTGCCCTGGCGGAAACGCAACTATTTACTTCTGGCATTGAGAACTTTGGTTTTTAATTTTCGTTGTGAACAATAATAAGTTAATGTGACAGACTGGATAACTTTTATGAAATAATGTACAATAGTACCACAATTTAGAATGTGATAAAATTGGCATTTATGTAGGTAATTATTGAGTTTAGTAACTTTTCTGAAGGAAACGTCTGAGATAAACGAAAGTAGCATTTATGGATTCTGCACAGTTTACCTAGTTAATATTCAGGAGGGCGTCATGTTAAAACAAGTAGAACATGTTAATTAAAATAGTTAAAAATAAGAGCAGTCCGCCGCTTTGTTTACTGCAGACGCAATGATTTTTGGTGATATCATGATTCCTGCCGTCAACTTATTGGCTTGTGGGTATTGTTACGTCACGGTGACACATCACAGGTGATTTTACGGACATTTTTGAACAGCTCAGTAGCCGTTGTGTTGTTGCCGGGCTGAGTTGTGACGTCCCAATTCGAAAGATTTAAAAACGGAGAAAGCAAGAACGAGTGCTTCTGTGCATTATATTCGCCTATGAACAAGTTCTTCAGTGCATAATATTCGCCTATGTGGCGTTTTAATAGATCATGGTGTTTCGTTGAGAAGGGTAAGGTTGAATTGGCCTAGGAGAGAGGAATTTTACCCGTCGCCTACCTGGGTGAGTTAATTTATATCATTCCGGTGTTTTTTACGGTTCCTTTAAATCCCTAAAATCCTACATTCCTAGGTTTGTTTAAAACCCTACAATCCTAGGTTAGTGTAAAACCCTAAACTACCTAGGTTGGTGTAAAACCGTACAATCCTAGGATAGTTTAAATGTGTAAAATAGTGATTCACCCATTGTGGGGTTAGGTTCTATTACGTGGGCACATATTACGAAATTAGTTATACGTTAATGCCCCTCGTAAATTCATGTTCTGTTGCATTAGTAGAGTGGAAACATATAATTTTCTAGAGTTGTTTTTACAGAAAAGTCATTAAACTTAATAATAACTAGTTACATATTCTGAAATAGTCGACTGTAATGATGATGTAGGCAATTGGTATTTTAGAATTTGGTTTTAAGAATGTAACGATTAGTGAATTTCACGAATGTGTCGAAGCGAAGGCAATGCAATGGCATTCGCCTAATTTATTTTTCCCATTTGCTTTTTGTTTATGATCGCAATACTGTAAACAAATTGAATTCGTGGCATAAAGATGTACTTTTGGGTAAAAATTCATTCGCGTTTGAGTGGAATCAAAGGTAAAATCGTGGGATTCACCTAAATTATTCACATTTTGCATTATTTTGTTAATTTTGTATCTCACCAATTTTCGTGGTACCTGTATTTATGTTTTATTTTTCAAAATGAAAATGTGTAAAATGTGTGTTTCCTCAGTAATTTTCGGGTATGAACTCTCTAGTAGATTATATTAATGTTTAAGTACGACAGGAAAGTTGTAATATATGCCACAAAATGACAGTTGCTCACAAGCAAGCTGAACATCAGTTGGGTACAGATGATATCTACCACTCGTGCCTAGTTCCTGCACTACTGTGAGTGTCTCCAAACTGGCTAGCTGACCTTTGACAGGCGGAGCAATACCTCCACAGATCTATGATCGGTTTTCAGGGTAGCATTACAAATATAATGCAAGTGTCCATATTGGTGAAGCTATTCTGTTGAAGGAACAATCTCGGCTCTAGGTATAAAGCACTCTGTATTTACAGTCACACAAGCAATCACCTATGTGACCACAGTATGCCTTAAACAATATGTTTTTCCAGTTGGAACCAACAACTCACATGATTGCTTTCCCTGTATTGTCATAACGGTGGTTCATGTAGTCAGTTAGAAATTATTACATGATTATATAAAAATGTGTCATTTGAATTCTTAACTTGAAGCATATTTGATTTATTACATAATTTAAAAAACACCCATCTGCAAACAAAATAAACTTAATGTTGGGTACACTGTAAAGGTGTGTTTGAATAGTTATGATTTATAACAGTTAACATAGTTTTCAATTTCTGTCTCTGTGATTACCAATTTTAGAGTATACATTTGTACTGAAATAATTAAAATAAATTTTAAAATAAAAAGACCTACATAGGAAGATAAGCATACAGAAAATCTCCTAGTGGCACCTCTGTAAACGTACAAAATTATACAATAACCTTTTAAATCTTAGACTGTGTGACATTGCGTTTTGCAGAAGGTTCATGTTTGGAACATGTAAAGAGAAGTAATAACAATGTAACACTACACTGAGGTGACAAAAGTCATGGGATAGCAACATGCAAATATACAGATGGCTGAAGTATCGCGTACAAAATGTATAAATGGGCAGTGTATTGGTTGGGCTTTCAGTTGTAGTCAAGTGATTCATGTGAAAAGGTTTCTGACGTGATTATGGCCACACAACACTAATTAACAGACTTTGAACGCGGAATGGTAGTTGGAGCTAGACGCATGGGACATTACATTTCGTAAATGGTTAGGGAATTCAACATTCCAAGATACACAGTGTCAAGAGTGTGCCGAGAATACCGAATTTCAGGCATAACCTCCTACCATGGACAACGCAGTGGCCGACCGCCTACACTTAATGACCGAGACCAACAACATGTGCGCAGAATGGTCAGTGTTAACAGACAATAAACACTGCGTGAAATAACCGCAGGAATCAGTGTGGGACGTACGATGGGCGTGTCCGTCATGACAGTGTGGCGAACTTTGGCTGTACTGGGCTATGCCAGCAGGAGACCGACTCGAGTGCCTTTACTAACAGCACGAAATCGCCTGGCAGCGCCTCTCCTGGGCTCGTGACCATATCGGTTGGACCCTAGACGACTGGAAAACCGTAGCTTGGTCAGATGAGTCCCGATTTCAGTTGGTAAAAGCTGATGGTAGGGTTCGAGTGTGGCGCAGACCCCACGAATCCATGGACCCAAGTTGTCAACAAGGAACTGTGCAAGCTGGTGGTGGCTCCATAATGGTGTGGGCTGTTTTTACATGGAATGGACTGGGTCCTCTGGTCCAACTGAACCGATCATTGACGGGAAAGGGTTATGTTAAGCTGCTTAGAGACCACTTGCAGCCATTCATGGACTTCATGTACCCAAATAACGATGGAATTTTTATGGATGACAATGTGCCATGTCACCGGGCCACAACTGTTCGCGATTGGATTGAAGAACATTCTGGACAATTCCAGAGAATGATTTGGCCACCAAAATCGTCCAACATGAATCCCATCGAACATTTATGGGACATAATCGAGAAGTCAGTTCGTGCACAAGCTCCTGCACCAGCAACACTTTTGCAATTATGGACGTCTATAGAGGCAGCATGGCTCAATATTTCTGCCGGGGACTTCCAACGACTTGTTGAGTCCATGCCACGTCGAGTTGCTGCACTTCGCCGGGCAAAAGGAGGTCCGACACGATATTAGGAGGTATCCCATGACTTTTGTCGCCTCAGNATATTAGGAGGTATCCCATGACTTTTGTCTCCTCATTGTAAGCTGTTCCAACACTGCAGGTACAAAGTATCATTTCAGGATACCAGCATTGATAACTTGCGACTTTAGAGTCTATGGATGAGAACATGCACTTTATAATGAGTGTTTGCAAAAGGTTGCTGTACAAATGAGAAAGGCCTAACTAGGGTAGTATGCTATACAACTGCAAGTCTGTCTGTCCCATCTACATTTGGCTTTATTCTAATCCTCGACGTTTGCTCAGTTGCTCACATTACACATGTTGTCTTTACCCATTGCTAAATAAAACTAGCTGTGGCTCACAGTGTGCAAACAAATGGGTCAAAAAGTATGTACCTTATTAGTCATCAGAATGTTAACTTTGTAAATTTTGGTGGGATAATAATGAGTTACTCTGGTGGTGGAGAGTGTTACACCCTAAAGCAAACTGACATCTGCCGAGTGAAGCACAATTGACGTGGGATCCATGACTTCTCTTCACTACCTATAGGGGAGCAACAGATTTCAAGGGCAGGAGAAACAGGATAACCTCAAGAAAACCCACTAGCCAACAGCAATATCTGCCTTTTTTCTTGCACATGAGAAATTGCATTAGGCACTCGGCCACTGTGGCTTTTAATATCAGAGAATTTTGCCGTTGTTCTAGTCCTTGGAGGAGAAGTGAGCGTAGCTTAGCTGCCGGCCTGGGTGAAGTGTCCGTCCATACTGTCAGTACCTGCAGTGTGGAGGAAGGTCAGATAAAGGCTGTAGCAGTGGAACAGCTGTGTCAACAAATTGTGCACACATACTTACATAGTAATACTTTCCTTGTACATAGTTTAATGCCACTGCATTCCAACTGAAGGGACCAACGCCATCTCCCTCAACACTTGTAGTAATGTGTGTGTACATGAATCTTATTTACTGCGGTGAACTGAGAGAGGTTTGATTGTGGCAGGTAATGACCTTACAAATGCCTGCTGCTAATGAGCAACAGATCACTTCTTAATTGCATACTAGCACAGTTTATTGCAACTTTTTGTGCCAAACTTTTTAATCTTTTCTAATAATTTTATGAGAAAAAATATTAACTGCAAAACAGGTTTAAAAATGGGTTACTCTCTCCACGATGATAGTGCGCACTCATTGGCTCAGGCAGAAGGTAGTTGAAGAAACACAGCTTGTGCTGGAGCGCAGTAGTGATGCCAGCAGTTTGTTGCATGTTCATGCACGACAATCCCCGTGCCTCTGTGCCTGGCTTCACACGTGTGGCTTGATAAACCAGTGCATATGGCCAAACACATCTCTGTTTGAACCATGCTCTAACTGTGCCCACCACTTGTTTATGTCTGTTGTGTCCATGTTCTGCGACTTCATTTCTGTTGTTTCTATTATTACATACAGTAACCTGCTTGTACATAGTCTTCATGACCTCTGTCTTACTAATTTCTGTACTTTGTATCTGTTTTCATCAGGAACATATACTTTGCATAGTGCATGAATTTCCCTCTTGTTTTTTCATGTTTCCTGCAATTTGCAGTATTGTTGAGGAACAGTTGGTAATTATGTATTTCTGGTAATGTGATTGTCGCTGAAAGGGTGATGATGATGTACCTTTCATAGTGCATGGTACGGTAAGCTAGCACACGATGTGATGAAATAATTTATTTGGCTATAACTTTCTTGCCTCTGAGTTGGTGGAAGAAACTTGGCTGGGCATGTGATTGTATCCGAGATCTAGAAACGTATTAGCACCAGACAGTTCAGGAGATATGCAAACCTACAAACACAATTTTACCATACGAACTAAGTGATGGTATTACTAGAAATGTGAAAACAGAGTTTTTTAGGAATTAAAGTAACACTGTTTGCCATAGGATAAGTCTCCAGACGAGAAAGTTAATATTTTGTTTGTTTTCAGTGATTTAATGGTATGACATATTTTAAGTTTGCCATCAAACAGCCTTTTTGTGAAAATACAATTAAAAGTCTATGACGAACACACATAATAACTAATAAAATTAGAAAGTTGATTCGAGAATATTAAAAAAAGTATCATGTAAAGTATAATAAAGAATGAGAATATTCGAAAATATATTATAAATAATGAAGATTAAATTGTTGAAAAAATGCTGTGTGATTATAGTAAAATTTAGTAATTACTACATTATAAAATACAAAGAAAGAAAATTACATAAAGGCCTAGTAGTCAAAATCATTACTTAACTAAACAATGTAAATAGTGAGAAAAAAGGAAAGATATGGGTTTATTTAAAAAACATAATTTCACAGGAGAAAAACACATGCAATTATGCATGTTTTAATGAATACATGAGAAAACAATATCATAAAAATAAGCAAAACCAATATATTATTATGTGTGAAAAGACACAGAATTTTTTTTTTAAGTAAGTAAACATACTATTAACTATTGTTCCAATATAGGTATGACGTGGTCGAGGTGACCCAGGGCTAGTGGAGTGTAAAATTGTTCGGCGCCATAACTCAGCAGAGAGTAAGTGATGTGGTTCGTTCGGTCGACAGCCCAAGGGCCCTGGGTGCCTCCATCAGTTTGAAAATGAAGTTATCACAGACTTAATATTAAAAAACTTGCACACACTGACCTTATGACGAGACTGTAATATACACTGAACAGCCAAAAAAACTGGTACACCTGCCTAATATCGTATAGGGCCCTCGCGAGCACGCAGAAGTGCCACAAGACGATGTGGCATGGACTCGACTTATGCCTGAAGGTATGCAGGATGCATTTTAATCTGCACCAATTTGAGAAAGGGTTGCACGTCTGTCACGTTTAATGATTCTCGCCAGTCGTTGTTTGTCTCGTTCGTTCACAATAATTTTACGTCCGCAGCGATGTCGAATATTTGATGTTTTACCGAATTCCCGATATTCACGGTACACTCGTGAAATGGTCGTACGAAAAAATCGAAATTGTATGGCTTCCTCTGAGATGCTATGTCCCATCTCTCGTGTGCTGACTAAAACACCATGTTCAAACTCACTTAGATCTTGATAACCTGCCATTGTAGCCACCGACCGCATCGCGTTACTCTGATTGGTTACATACCTCTGTTATTTGCATATGCACGTCTGTACCAGTTTTTTTGGCTCTTCAGTGTATTAGAATAATTGTGGATGTTACTGAAACTGATGTAGTGCCCTATGTGTCCCGGAGAACAATGAATAAACACTCTCTGAATTTTGTAAAGCTGTTTACTCACATACTTTATTACATGTTCATGAAGTGGACTTGTGAATACTAAAAGTAACGGACCCAACAGTTACGGCCAACCTTTGCGTGAAAATGACCTAAGTTAGCGTGGTGTTATGAGGGTAAGTGGTAGCATTAAGCTCTCTGGTGAGAGTGCAGGTGGTACTCCCCTCGGTACAGAAAATAAATCAAATGTTCCGGTTAAATACGTTCCTATTGTAATAAAGTGAGATCAGCATAAATTATGGTACCGAGAGGGCTCGCGGACCGGATGACCATGCTGCCGGTCTGGGGCTCGTGTGCTGAGGTGAACTGGACGAATGGTGTCAGCTTCTGTCACAAGTGGCGTAAACCGACGTCAAACACCGAGTGTTAAAACATGACATTGGAACTATGCAACATTATTACAATGGTGAAGAGTTATATAAGTTAAATAAAACACATTGGTGACACCCCCGTTATTAACAAATTTATGTAAAGGTTGATGTTGTGAAGTTGATGGTGAGTGTCACCACACTAATAGAAATTTTGCTATGATGGAGGCCTTTATGAAAACCCAATTACCCTCTTATAAATATACATTGAATTCACTATTACGCTTTCTTGTGTAAGGTCTCTGTATTACATTTCCTGTGACGTGTTTGTATTTCACTGACAACCTGGTTGCCGGGTGGCTGTCTCCTGAAATGATGGACAAATCCACCTGGGCAAAGGAGCATGATTTGCCATGCTCGGTAGTTCTGAATACAATTAAACCAACCCCTGACTGTAGCTTTGATTGATATGAAGTTGTTGGGATAGGTATAGATAAATGCTGCGCTCTATTGGTCGCACTTTGGGAAACTCAGCACTTCAGCTTCGGCCAACAGTCCAGTTGACGCCACTTGGTGGTGCATTACATCGTATGTCACAGCGCGAGCTGCTACTATGTAACTATCAATGGCCCATGTGCCCAAATGGCTGTGACTTTGGGGTAAACACAGTTTCGCATCGCCTACTAATTTATTACAAGTGTTACCTCCTGTAATAAATAAAGTAGGTTGGTCTCTTGAGTCACGTAGTCACATAACTTACAAGAAGGTGCAAGTTTTGTTCTTGTCAAGCAGCACTACGCACTCTTGGCCTTTTGTTGACGGTGTTGATGGTGTAGTTGATGAGACTGCGGCGGTCAGAGTGGGCACAAGGAGCTCGTGGACACGTGGTCCACGTCACATATAAGTAGATATTTAACGAAGTTCTATATTGCATATCCATTATCAACTAATATCTGGGACACACATTGTGCCTTATATGTTTTAAAAAATAAGCATACCACAATAGAAAAACAAAACATCCACTTACAAATTCATACGAGTTTATTAGTTCTTACACATTGCCAGGGACTCTATTTCATTTAGAATTACAGTGCTACAAAGGTCATCATTCGTACATAACATCGTATAATTTTTTTGGGTGGTTGGGGAGACATGTTCCCAACTTGCTCAAGCATTTCAACTATTTGTTGTGACTTTCCTTAGTCCACCCAGGAGATGGACACACTATACGACACGACTGATCACATTTTCCAAATACTATATGCAAAATCTAACTCATCTAACTCTGCAGAGTAAACCTTTCACATCATTTTAACACTGTTGTTTAAATATTTATTTTTAAGACAGTAACTTCTTGGTTTTAAATTGTGTATTTTGTAATTTTAGAAATGAATACTTATTAATTGTTTTTATTTATTGTAGCCTACTGTTTTTATATACTTGTGGTGCATTTCGTGACTGTCAGAGTGGTATGCTTAAAACACTGAAAAAAGGTTCTGTTTGGCATCTGATGTGACAAATTGTTCAATTTCTGTACATATTTAGCTAAACAGCACAAAATATGTTGGCTTTATTCAGTTGAATAGTTTTGCAGTGCTGTGTGAAGGATCTTAAGACAGCGTCTAGTACCAAGGTGAAAAACTGCAGTAAATTACATTGAAAAACCATTGCCACTAAAGGTTACACATAGTACCATGATAAATACCCAATTAAGAGTTGTAAAGAAGTGTCAGGTTAGTGGCGACCTGTTCCCCTGAACACGCAAGGCGACGCTGGTAATAACACATTCTGGTGTTGACATGCACACATGTAATTTCAATATTTTATTTATTTATCTCGCACAGGTGAAGAAGATACAAAACAGTGGTTCACGGGTCTAAGCCCACCAGCTTGGCTACGCGGGAAAATATGAGCATACATGCCACAAATGTGAATTAAAAGTTGAAAATTCAAGGTTCCCTAGGCAATGCACGTACTGGTGATGGTGAGGCAGTGCTTCCATACACAAAAACAAAAGGTTTCAAAAAGTCGAACGACTCTTGTGCATTATGTGGTCGGCAGAAATAGATAATGGTGCCTGGGCCACGACTATTCATGCCGACTCTGAGAGCCTCGAGTTGTGTGTGAATTGTAGGTGCCTTGCAATGAAGTGCATGCAGTCGGTCATGCACCGAAACTAACCAGATACATTGCTTACATTCTAATTAATGAAAAACATAATTTTGGCACTTTTAAAATTACAAGGCTCTCAGAGGTCTCTACCACCACGTCACCCCCACGACCAACACCATCTGTGGCTTTATTGAGGAAACTGGCCACTACAAACATGCTATGCCAGTTTGCATAGCAGCTGGTCACCAGCTTGTAGAGGCCTCCCACGGATGCGATGTGTGATGCATCACTGCACACAGCTATGCAGTGATAGCATTCTGCTATCACTGCACAGCTATAATGTGTCCTATACAGGGGTTGTTGCCACACCCCTAATGGCAGACAGACAGCTCAGTGCAACCTTGCCGCCATCATGACAGCTGGCTGGCCTGCTCGACCACCACCAAGGTCAATTGGCTGTCTTGTTTTCACATCTCCAAGAGACAACTTCTGTGACCATGTGAGTTTGGGCTCGTCGACATCATCATTTTATGACCCCTACAGGTATACATGTGGGGAAGTGAAAAAGCTGGAAGAGGGAAGAGGAGTTCCAGCAAATCCAACACCCCCCTTGTGCTGCCCAATCATGCTGCATGTGTACCTCGTGTGTGTTATATATATATATAATGAAGCCCCACAAGATAAGTACATATTAAGTGGGAGAGAGTGTGATTACATTTGCAATCAGGTATAATGGAAAGCGGTTTGATGTAAATCAACAAATTTACAAACACCCCTTTTCTTATAATGAACCTGGCCTGTAACCTCATTACACAGGTGCCACCTCAAGAATATTTAGGGACATAATTATTTAAATAATAAAATAAAGTATGTGTTTGTTTACCGTATTTTTATAGTGAACTGAGAAATACAGGCAATATATAAGTAACGAATACAGTTTTATTTCCTTTTATTACCAAACTGAATAATTTTCCCAGAGTAAATATGTGTTATTCATGCTATATTTAATGTTTGTGATATGTGCCATTTAATTAGGGCAATTTGACATGAACCCAAAATCATAGACATGTCAGCATTCATTGCAACATACACAACTTACCCACACAATAGAAGTAAGACACATGACCAGTGAAGTAAAACTTCCGGATCATCAGCCACATCAGAAGTAATGTAATGGTTGCAGAGGACAGCACGCTCGTGACAAATGCCAATTTCGCAGCTGCATATGCTATATCTTTGGCAATATGAGTCACATTGCCAAGTTCTGCAAGTCAAAGTCAGCACAAAATGCTGATAGAATTACAGATGATGCCCAACTGTCAGAAGACATAGACACTTTACAACAATTCAGTAAAGTCCAAGACCACAACACAGTGAAACAGTTGGGTAAGCATATGTTAATTTTGCACCTTGTGGTATAGTTAGTGAGGAAACTTTATGAACCATAAAACCAACATTCTCCCATCAAAAGCCAACTAGAGTTCGAAAACTTTACAGGTAACTGTATCATCACTTGTATAGGCAGTTTACCAGTCAATGCCACAACTGGACAGACATGTAGACTCAACCATTATGTTGTCTATGGTGATTTCGACACTCTTTTAGGACGAGGATGGATAGTTGAGTTGGTTCATGAAATAAATTTTGTGAAATAATTTTCTGCTCCAAAGGCAGTTCTCTCATTAACTACCGCTGTTCCATATCTGAACCCTGACCAGAAAACTCAAATCAAGCAGTTGTTAGTCCACTATGAAGATGTTTTCAGCAAACTTACTGGACCACCTTCTACAGTGCACCTGAAGCCAGGAACAAAAACTATCTTCATTCGTGCTTGTGAGGTACCACTAGCACTACGCGAAGCCTATGCCAGAGAGATAGATGCAAAGGTCGCATCAGGTTTCTATGAGAGGGTTGAACATTTGGAATGGGCCTCACCGACACATGTTGTAACCAAGAAACATCGAAAATTTTGCATTACAGGCAACTACAAACCTACAAGATCTCACGCATGATCATAGACGAATACCCAATCCCAAAGACCATCAACATATTCAACTGTATGAAAGGAGCTAATATTTTCTGTAATTTGGATATCACAGATGTTTACACACATCTGCCTATCGATGCCGCATTCTGACATGTACAGACACTCAACACCTCTACACATGGATCTATTCACATGGATCTATTTGACCGACATGTGCAGTATATGATGCTACAAATATAACTGCGATTTGGCAGCGCTGTATGGAAGCTGTCCTAAAAACTAATTCCCAATTAACTGAATTTCTATAATAATGTGCTCGTTTTTGAAGAAACATTTTTGAAAATCTTATTCCAACTCTAGAAACCACATTGAAGAGAATAAGGTATCAAGGCATGTGACTCAACGTGCAAAATGTATTTTTGCTTCTACTTCTGTAGAGTTCCTAGGACACAAGATAGATGCCCAATGCTTACACAAATCAGAAAAACACACAGAAGCAATATGAGATGTGCCAAAACCCTCAACACCTGAAGACATAGTTATTTTTGGTTAAAGTGACTTGTTATAGTTCATTTATTCCAAAATTATCAACTAGGAAACTAGTGCTTCGAAGTATGCTGCACGTAGAACCCTTAAAATGGACACCAGATGCAGAAGCAGCATATTGACATCTGGAATGATTTAATTTCTCCACAGGTACTGATGCCATATGATCTAACAGTCACTTTACTTCTAGCAATGGATGCAAGTAAGACGGGTTTAGTTGCTGTCCTATCACATCGACTGTCAAATAGACAGGAACGCCCAATCGCCTATGGCAGCCGCACCATGACTGATACAGAGCAATGTTATCCACAAATCGACAAAGTAGTTCTAGCCATAGTGTGGGTTGTTAAGAAGTTCTTGCATTATTATGCTTGTCACTTAATCTTATAGAAGATCATAAGTTATTTACACAAATTTTACATCCAGAGAAATCACTTCCAGTACTCCGCATTAGTCAAGCGGCAAATTATATAGACTTACTAACCAACTTTGAGTACGACACTTGTTTCAAATTAACTAAATCAAATGTGAATGCTGATTACCGCTCCTGTGCACCACTAGCAACAACTGTTAGTACTGTCCACAATTTTACATCAGAAGGAGAAGTATTAGAGCATGATGAATTTGACCACTTCGTCCTCTGTCAGATTAAACATCTACCAGTTCGAGCCGAGATCATTGCTCGAGAAACGTGAAAAGATATTCACTTAGGCAAGATAGTTCAATTGTTTGAGTCAGGACGAAGTCTCGCACATTCTAGATTCAAGGCAACAGAAGTAAACTACACTCTAGCTGCTAACTATTTGCTCTTCTTGACCACCAAATCGTTGCACTACCCACACTGCAACAAGCGATCCTCAACGACCTACACATAGTACATGTAGGTATTGGGAAGATGAAAGGCATAGTTTGATATTTTGTTTACTGGCCAGGTATTGATGTAGACATCGAGCACGTCACAAATTATTGTCTTGAGTTTGCCAAACACTCCCATGCTCCGTCGAAATTCCGCGATCATTACTGGGAGTATCCCAAGGAATCATGGGAATGCATACACATTGACTATGCAGGTCCTGTAGTTGGCAAGATACTGCTTATCACACTCGATGCATACAGAGAATGGTTTAAGGTTAAAACCACTAGATCCATGACCACTTCCTCAACAATTGCAATCCTGAATGAACGGTTTGCTACTTATGGTGTTCCTGTCACCATAGTTTCTTATAATCCAACACATTTAACTTCTGCAGTGTTCAAGATGTTTCTACAAGTCAGTGGTGTTAAATACCATAAGCTTATAGCTCCATACCATCCCTCAACTAAAGGACAAGCTGAATGGTATGTACAGACAGTTAAGTGAGATCTCAGCGCAATGTCTACAACATCAGATACTATACAGCAGAACCTGAACGAGTTTCTACAGCAGTATTGGAAGGCACCACATGCTACTACCGGACATCCACCTGTACAGGTGTTCTTGGGACAAAATATACGTACACATCTCGTCTCGATCTTGTCCGGCCCAAAGATATGTGCAATAAAATTACAGAAAAACAGCAAGCTAAAATCAGATTTACATTTCGCACATTAGAACCTATCCAACAGGAAAAATGGACAAATGGAATCCAGGAACAATTTTAAAATGCCTCGGAGACCTTCACTATGAGATTGACTACTTTATAAAATGCTTCAAACGACATGTTGATCATATCAGAGCTCACCGAGCAGAGGAATCCTCCCACTAACCTGCTCTCTGTTCCACCAAATGTTCAGAACAATGTCACTGAGCTCCCCAAGAAGAATACATTTCTACACTTGTTCGAATACCACAGAAAGTTAATCATCTAAAGGACCTAACAATACTCTCTAGCCAAATACATGTTCTATAACGACACCGAATAATACTGCATCCACAAGACTAGAACGAAAGCATGATCAGTAAACAGACACTGGGACACTTAAGACTATTCTGCATCGATCACGCAGATGCCTTCCACCAAAGTTATAACTCACCATATTAAATGTGTTGTTCAGATGACCCTGCATTTATAATTTTTTTAACTCCCTAAAGGGGGGAAGGAAATGTTATGCATGAACAGACAAAGAAAACTAACCCAAGAAAATTAATTTTATGTTTGTATCTATGATAAATAAAAAAAATTTGAACTGTAAAATAATTTCAGATAATAAATCAGCAAATCAATGTATTTAACATATTTTGCATTAATTTTGTAAACCAATTACCTGTGAAGATATAAAAATATTTACAAAAGTTATTGTAAAATATATCCCCGAATAATTTAGCAACAACAGTAAAAAGACTTGCAGTACAAAATTGAATTGCCGAAAATTAGTATGTCATAGAGAATAACTGAGGTCAATTTATGATTCAGTTTATCAAAAACATGTTAGGACCACATATCATTTTGAAAAATGTTTTTAGTGACCCAAATTTTGCAGGCCTGTGTCATCAAGCTGCATTTAACATTTAACTTTCTAGATTATCCAGACATTCAAGTGTTCCATCTTAAATATTTTCCCAATTATTTGTAATGAAATAGTACTTAGTACTTTAGGTCCAACTTCACAGATTTATACTATCTTTAAGATCGACTTTATATCATAGAAATAGGGATGGGTCGGTTCGGTTCCAATTTATACCGGTTCTTGAGGTTTGACTCGGAACTGATTTTAGGTTCACAACTACTACTCGGTTCTCGTTTCTAAACAGCAATAAATATACTGCACACCTCTGTCCTTACAAAAATAACTACCTCCTGTATAGCGCTCCCTTTTTCCCAACAATAAAGGAAAAAAATTCTGGAGTGTGAGACATACACGAAAAACATTAAGGAGTGGTAGTCGTAAACTGTCCTCTCCCTTCTCTGTCTTTATCACTCAGCCCGCCCCTGTAAGCAACACTGTTAGCCGATCAATCGATACATTTCTCCA
>NQII01007601.1:72647-84171 GCA_002778355.1 Clitarchus hookeri
AAAGGAAGCCCACTGGTAAAAGAAGCAAAAAGAAAAAGGAAGCAAGTCACAAACTGGAGTTGTTGACATTCTTTTAATGACCATAGGTTAAAGCCACGCCACAATGTTTAGGCTTTTAGTACTGCCAGTTTTTTAGTTAAAGTATTTTCGAAACATATCACAATCACAACCTATTAATGTAAATGAAAAAAAAAAAGAATAATAATTTGTTACATTAATACTATCGTTAGATAAATCTTATAAAAGTTAATCTGTATACATTAAATCGTATCTTGACACTTTGTTTTTGTTCTATTCTTCAGTAGGTGAAATAAAATATTTAATGAGTTTTACCTGCATTGGTTGAAAGAAGTTGCAAGCAAAATGCAAGGATACAAATTGGAACCGATATTTAAATTGTAGAATCGGTATCGGTAATGATATTTTTTGTTATTCGACCCATCCCTACATAGAAAGTGTAGGTATGTTTTAAAATTTTTTTTTCGTAATTAAACTTTAGTAGAAGTTTGAAAGTCTAACTTACATACATACTGTATATGCTGTTCTAGTTTAATCATGACATTTTTTACAAGGCTGACGGTCTTGAGAATAATTTAAGTACCAATAAATTTTTTTATTCAAGCTTTTTTATTCTGCAGTTTGGTTGGTAGCGTTGCCTGGTGTTTGTTGTAAGTCTACTCACTAAATTTCTTTATGCTGTCAGTGTGACCCAATGTTTTTCCTTAGTGACCTTTTCCCAGTTATTGCAAATATTGCATGACTTGAACATAAAAATGTTTGTATTGCTTAAATAAGAAGTTACGGATAACTAATGAGCCTACATTTCTCTACATTTGGCATGCAAATAAATTTTAGTGAAGTTCCTAAAAACTTAGAAGTTAGGTAGTCATTGAAGTCTCAATGACAGCAATATTACTAGAGATTAAACCACAAACATGTGTGACAGTACAAAGACAATTGAAATACACGAGTAACTTAAATGGGATTAGAATTCAGAAAAACTCTTTAAATTAACCTAACTTGCAATAAACTGCATTATGGGGGTAGGATTTGGAGCATCAACTTCGTATGTAATCAGTGTAATGTTTTGAATGATATGGTTCACTTACCTGAAATATTCACTAGGCCATAATTTTGAAAATAAGTGTCTGAGCCACTAAAAACACAAGTTTACATGGTCTACCATAACACTACTTATGTGAAAAATTTGATGGAAATTGGTTCATTGGTCTCCAAGATATGGTATAAACACCTTATTTTCTGAAATGTTTGTAATAGATTAAGTCAGCATAAAAAGTTTCATTGAAATTGTTATATTGTTAAATAGAAATGCCCAACATATGAAAAAATGTATATGGCCACCATTTTTAAAACCATTGTTTGACACCATTTAAATGATGTATCTTTACTTGGCCTTCTGTAGGTGTACAAAATGTTGTGCAAATAAGTCAAATTATTCTGCAAATTTGACAAAATGTTCAGTTAACTTACCTGACACTACCTTGCAAAAAATCCTGCGCAGGAGGATATGTGTGTGCATAACGATTGATTGGTCCTCGAGATATGGCATAAAACCTCCATTGATCATTGACAATCTTCATAAATGGCGGGTAACAATGTATATATTAGCACTTTTGATTATTGTCATAGATAGAATATAAAAAGTTAAATTTAAATCAATTACATAGTTTTGTAGATGTAGCACACTAAGCTAAATTATTTGTACACGCACCATTCTGAAAATAAGAAACTTACATACTTAAAATGTATAAATAATATAACATATCAGAGTACAACTTCATTGCAAGATTTGAAAGAAATTGGTTGATTTTCTCCCGAGATATGGCATAGAAACTATATTANAGTACAACTTCATTGCAAGATTTGAAAGAAATTGGTTGATTTTCTCCCGAGATATGGCATAGAAACTATATTATTTCATGTGGGGCTATCTTACAAAATAAGGGAGAAATTAGGGTTTGCATAGACAAGTTTGATGGATATAACTTATACTGTCAGCATACAAATGTTAGTTGAAATTGTTTTGCAGTTTCGTAGATAAAAAATTCAGAGCTAAAATGTTTATATGGCTGCCATTTTAGAAATATGTGTCTCATATTCGCAAAATTTATCTGTTTAGATAGCCTGCCAAATTTGGTAGAAATCTGTTGCTATTTCAGAGATCACATAATTTTAATTTGTCAAGTGATACTATTCTACAAAATGGCGGACAAGAGATTTTGCGTGTAAACCTATGATTGTTTTAATATATAAATCCACCATATATAGATTCTTCGGAATTAATTACATGTTTTCGACAATGTAACATACAAAACTAGAAATAGTTATGGTGCCACCATTTTGAAAATAAGTGTAAAAAATGCTAGAAACATATCAGTTACCATTACCTACCGCAGTACTACTTGTTTGCCATATTTGGTAGGTATCTGCCAATTGTTTCCAGAGATATGACAAAAACGTTATTTACTTGATTGGCTCTATCTTACAAAACGGAGGACAAAAGNGAGATATGACAAAAACGTTATTTACTTGATTGGCTCTATCTTACAAAACGGAGGACAAAAGATGCTCTATGCAGACACATTACATGTTTGTTATATATACTCTCATCATACAAAGTAAAGTTGGGATTGATTAAATGATTTCGAAGATATAGCATACTATGCTAAAATAGCTAGATGGCTGCAATTTTAAAAATAGGTGACTGACATACTTAAAACATATTTAAACATAATATATGCAGCAGTACTACTTGACTGCCACATTTGGTAAGAATCTGTCAATTGTTTCCTGGGAAACTACACAAAAACTTGATTAATTAATGCAGCACTATCTCACAAAATGGCAAGCAAAAGTGGTTGTTTTGGGCTTATTCGATGCTTGTAATACATACCATTAGGGTACAAAATTTGGTTCAAATTGGTCAAATGGTATGGTAGTAATACCAAATAAACTTAAAATATTTGTATTGCCATCATTTTGAAAATAAGTATGTAATTAAATTTAATTACTTGCATATACCTTGCCAGTCTTAGTATTACTTAAATGCCAAATTTCGCTAAAATAGTTTGAGTAGTTTTAGAGATATAATGTAAAAGCTTAATTTTTTCATGTTGTCCTATCTTCCAAAATGGACTACCCACAATAATATTCACCTCTTAATTAAGTGCTCATAACTTGCTCTTTCAGCATACAAAATTTATTTAAAATTGGTTGAATAGTTTCCGAGATATGACAAATCACCCTAAATATTAAAATGGCCGCCATTATGAAAAAAAAGTGACTGGCATGGTCAAACACTATAAGTACCATATGTGTACAGAGTTTGGTAAAATTTGGTCAATGCATTCAAAGATTGAAGGGAGGGACACACACAGACAGGAAAGTAATCTCATTAGCATTTCTTTCCTTCGGAAAGTGGACTAAAATTATGAGACCTTAACTCCAATACCTGTCAATATACCAAAAAATATTTAGTCTCACCTTTTTACATGAACACTATGATAACAAGGTCCCTTCAGATATAAAATACAACTGTGTTGTCTAAACTCCATTCATATGTTTATAAAGTGTGTAAACAAAGACAACATAGGTAATTGTGCAAATAATGATTGACTATCAATAATTGTAAGTAACAGAAAATCAGCTTTGACTAGTCAACAGATATAATATACTGCGCCACATTTTCATTGCCTTGTTTTGTTGTAGATGTTGGCTGCATTCCATTTATGTTGATGATGGAATGAGTAACAGTANCTGTGTACATGTAAATGGCTTCTCTTCACTGTGTGTGCGAATGTGTTTTGACAGATTTGATTTACTGGTGTACTTAGCTGAACATTGTGTACAAGTGAATGGCTTCTCTCCACTGTGTGTGCGAATGTGTGTTGTCAGATTTGATTTAGAACTGAACTTGGCTGGACACTGTGTACATGTAAATGGCTTCTTTCCAGTAAGTGTGTGAATGTGTCTTCGCAGATGTGTCTTCTCATTACACTTAGTGGGACATACTGCACATGGGNGCATGGGAAACATCTTCCACTAGCATGTGAATGTTGCTGAATGTTCTTGGTGTTGCTAGTTGACCCTGCTGCTTGAAAAGTATGAGACAACACAGTTCTGTCACATTCTTCATGCAAATCCAACTTGAACTGTAAACCTGTCTGTAATTCTTCCATCTTGAAACTGCATCTCATTCCTTGTATACTTTGCTCAATATTATTCCTTCTGTCACCGTGGAGTGTCCTCGTAGCTTCTATAAAAATAAATCCATGCACATCTATGAAATGACATACCATAAGGACATATATGTACATCTGTTTTAAAGAATGAGTATAAAAAAACAACTTAATGAGTAGCATAGGCTTTACGCAAGCACTGAAATTTTTAGATACAACACTGTACACCTGAACTAAAGAGACATAATTTGATGAATACATGTAAGTATTAGGAACACAGGGACTGTACATATTAAAAAGAGCAGACACATTATTAACAAACTGTATACTAATACAATTATCATAAATTTATTCTAGGGCTGGGTCGATCACTTAAATTGACAATCATTTCGATTATGATCACTAGGTGCCTATCATGTAATGCTTGTAACTAATGTGCACCTGAAATGCAAAAACTACTTAAATAGATAATAGTTACTATCTCTAGGGATATTTAAAAAAAAATTTAACAATGGATTACATAATTTATAAAATAATTATTAACTGGTTACATTGTACCCTGTAAAAACATGGAATTTACAGGTTCAATAAACAGACAACTAAAATCTGTTACTAAGAACTTCACTGTCCAGTCACTTCTGTGTGACATTTCAGATTCCTGTATAAAAACACCAACTTTTTAGTTTCTCAGGGCGTAAAGATCTTCTGTTGTTGCCACTGATTAAGCCTGCAGCAGTAAATAATATTTCTGATAGAACAGATGCAGCTGGAGGTGGCCAGTATTTTTGAGCTACTTTTTTCAAACTAGTGAAAGGTGCTGATTTCCAGTACTGAGGTGGATTAGTCTTAAGCTAACAAAGGTTCTGCTAAGTACCTGTCTAGTTCTTTGGAAGTGGTGACTAGTGAAAGGGGCTTTGTTGCTGTTGTTTTGCCCTCAATAAGCTTAGTGTAGATACTTGACATAAGTTCAGATGCACGAGGTGAANTGGGACTAGGAACTTCACATACTTCAACTGAAGAGTTTGCAATTGTGTACAGCAAACTGTTTCATGGCTTCACTTTATTCCGATGAATTGACAACTCTGAATTTGAATCTTGCATCTAAAAAAGTAGCAAAAGCAAATGATTCACTATTTTCAATATTCTGGAAGTAGATATTCAACTTGTGCATTATGTTCTTATTGCATTCTGGAACCTCACTGCTGTTTTTCAAGTCATGCCTGACTCTATTAACTATAGGAATTACTTCAGACACAGTTGTGTTACTGTTGCTCACCAACAAGGTAATACAGTGAAAAATGTCTAGTAGTGAAATCACATATTCCGTTAAGTACCCAGTCTCTGGAAGAGAGATTGGTGCTGGGTTTCAGCTCAGGAAACAAGAACATCATGTTTTCCTGACTGTAGAGGCGTTCCAGCATGTGGTACGTACTGTCCCAACGGGTTGGTTCGTCGTGTCAAGTGGTGTTTTGGAAGTTAATTTACCTCTTAGAATTCATGTACCTTTTTGTTGGCAATTGATGAGTGTTTGAAATGTCACACAACCCTTCTTGATCGAGCACACATATTGTTAATCACTCTCAAGTTAAAATACAGAATTGACCAGCACAAGCTGCATTGTGTGAGCAGTGCAGGGAACTCTGAGCTACAAGTAGGTCAGTAGCCAGTGTCAGGTTTCTGGCATTATCAGTCTCAATACAGTGAAGTTTTTCTGAAGTCATGCCACATGTTTCAATGGTTTCTAACAAAAATCCACTCACATTTGCAACTGTATGTCGTGTGTGCATGAAGGGAACAACTTCAAGTTTAAGTTCCTTCCTTCTGCATTGATTTGAAATAAAATAAGCTGTTAAGGACATATAATCTTGATGTGTGATTGATAACATGTCAACTGTGAAAGTTACAATTTATAACTCGCAATTTATTTTCAACATTTGCTGTCACAGTTCTTTGTACAATTCAAGAACAAGTTTCCATGAAAATGTTGTTCTGCCCAGGTTTTTATAGCATGGTTCACGGTAAGTTACCAAGTTCTTGACACCTACAAAAAAAAAAAAAGGGTAAAACTCAAAGCAAATATACGGTATACTACATGTTTTCAAAACATTAAGTACTTTATGCAGTCGCTTATTTTAGGCAGATTTAAGTAAGCAACAAGGGCAGACTGCACAAACACTATAGTAGCAAAAAAGAAAACCTTTGATGATGTGCAGTGGCACATACATGCTGTTACCATGGCAGAGAGCTACACTGACCTCTCTCTTCTACAATACTAAATGACTGCTAATACTGACACAGCATCTCTGTAATAAGTCGTGTAATTATTACAGCCCGTGGATGACTATGATTAGGTTCACATTTCTTCTCCAGCATGGTTGTCATCATTTCCTGCTTTGATGAAGATGCAACTGCAGGGACTGAACTACTGCCAGTATTACTTCCGCCCGATCTTGTAGTTATTTTATTTACTTCATTTTTGTGGAAAGAATTCAGATGTATAGACAAATTTGTGGTGGTAAATAAACAACTATCAAGACCTCCACATGATACAATTGCACCACAAAACCAATATGTTGCTTTTGCATTATCTGTATTCAGAATAGAAAAATATTTCTGCACAAAGATTGATTTCTTCGCCATTTTCATTTCTAATACGTCACTTCCTTACAACTTTCTTTAAAAATTGATGCCACAGAAAAAATTCTAATAAGTTATAACCTCTACTATTGACAGCGACAGAAACATTGACAGATGTGAACCGGAACTCGGAAATGTAAAGATAATGAAGTACATAAATGTCAATACTATCGTAACACATTCTAAATTGTGGTACCGTTGTAAATTATTTAACGAAAGTTATCCTGGTGTGTCACATTAATTTATTATAATTCACAACGGAAACTAAAAACCAAAGTTTTCAATGGCCAGAAGTAAATAGTTGCATTTCTGCCAGGGCAAGCAGAAATTTTAAAACAATATTTTCAACCACCACAATAAATATAAACATGAGTTGTACAATGTTTTGTGCAACGTAAAAAAAAGGCATGTTCAAATTTTTTGTGTCGAACTTCGCCAAAATTCATGGTAAAACATCATACTAAAAATTTTCCAGACAACATTCACTGCAAATAAATTTGAAATTTTTGTATTATAGTTAAAACATCTTTACAATATATAAATACGGAGGGAAAAAATGACTGCCACGTCTTGTTTCTTGTAATCTCTGTGGTGCAGCGCTGATGGCAATTGTTTACAATATGGCACACAGAGCTAGTATCTATTCACAATTCGTGTTGATGGTGTAAAATGTACATTTCCGGAGGTCTTCATGTTACAAATTTCAGCAGGAATATTACATTATTTGACCTGATATATGTCATTTAGGTACGGATGGACAGATACCGAAACCGATGCATCAGCAATAAACCCAATATCTGCCTCTGTTACAATCGGCCAAGGTCCAACCAAATCATTTCTTTAACCCAAATGATTTAATTATCATGGAAATTACCAAACTTTGTTATCTTACGGGACATGTTTTCACATTTCAAAAACAAGTTTTCTTTGCAACCAAACAACCATTTCCCTAATTTTCTTTTTAACTTTTAGTAAAAGACACGTGATTTGAAAATACTTAACGGATACAGATATGGCTGGTTTAGGCAATGCTACACATTAAACTCTATATAAGCCGTAACTGCTGAAATTTGTAAAATTAAATGTAAATAAACTAAAAAAAAGTGGTATCTGATTTTAAGATAATTAAAATTCATATGTATAAATAACATTTTTATTGTAGCACGTTTTCTGTCAGATAAATGTCAACGAACAATTGTGAAGGAAATAAAACCATTTATTGATCTATCGCTCGCAGTATGACATACTGTACAATCAAGAAAACGTGTTGGATCGGATAGCAAAGATCCTTTGCTTATTGACTGGAATGAATTGGCAAAAGTTCGTTTCTAAATGTGAGTGTGTAGGTCTGATAGTTTTTTTCTTTTAAATTACTACAAAGGACGTAAGACAAGTAGAATCCACTGTGAACCACATATTTCCTTTGTCAAGACGTACATGTTTCATGCGAACATCAAACAAGTACATGTTTCACACGAACATCAAACACGTTCATGTTATACATGAACGTCAAACAAGTTCATGTTATACACAAACCTCACAAACGTATTTGTTTTTCATTGTGAACAAAGTATTACCAGTGAATGTTGGTCATCAAAGCAGCTGAGCATACGTGGCACAAAATGCATGCTCATGATTGAGGTCACAAAGCCATCTTGATCACGTCGATGTCCTAAAATTCCATAGTTCTCTACTGTATAGTGGGTTCGATCCATAAAGTGAAAATAGAAGTAGAAGGTTTTTTAAAGTGCTTTGAGCCACTGCACATGAGGCAAACATAAATGTCACAGATCACGTGGGTGTAGGCAAAACAATCATATTTCCTGTTTTGTACATATTAGCATTTCAGTTTGAATTAAAGATTTTACAAAAGTTTTAAGTGTCTCATATTAATATTTACGTTGTGGAATGCTTACAGTTATCTTTCATACTGATGCTACAAAAAAAAAAAATATGAAATTTAAAGCTGTTATTACTGTACTGTTTGAAAATACTATCGACAGGATTTCTAGTTTATAAGTGTTTATTACAAAATTAGGGACAGAATATGTTTGTGGTTTTAACTATCCATCATTGTGACTTGTCGTTCATTAAAAAGCATTGAAATACATGTGAAAGTCCACTTTGGCAGGAAAGTATTTACATCTAACTACAATTTTGCTAAACATACAGTTTAAGGATATTTTTATGTAAAAAGGAGTAATGGCGTAGTCATGCTTCTTTATTTAAAAAATAGGAAGCATGATAAAAATTGTATTTCAGGGTTTACAGAAAATATATAATTATTCCTAAAGACATGTTTAGCAATCATTCACTTACCCTTATCGAACTTATTAAAACTTATTGGCTAGAGCATTGAATCTTAGAACAGTTGTCTATTGGGTAAATACATCAAAAGTACTTTATTAAAATGTTTACAAAAAGCAAAATACTTTGACTGCTATACAACAGAATTATCTTTGCAATAAAATATAGATGTTGGGCCTTTTTTCCTCTGCAACTAACTTAATATAGCAAGTTGGTAAATCCCTATTTTGTCCTATTCACAGTGGCCTAACTAAGTAGATAAATTATTTGTCATGTTAGGGTTGCAGTGTGATGACGTGCAACTGTGACATGTCCTTTACCACTATACCAGTGTGTTAAATGCATAATTGTAGTAATAAAATGATAAAAAATTAACAATATATAGGCTTACACTGCCAAAATTATAGTTATGAAAATAAAATATAGGCCTTTTGTGCTCCTATATTTTGGAAAATTGCATTGTAGAAAAAGCAAAAACTGATGCAGACATTTCTGTTTTGGTCATTATCATACAAGTGAAAAGTGATGAATACTGTACAGTTACAAGGAGATAAAAGTAAAATCCGGACTAAAAAAGCAAATTGTACTTAAAATTCAAAATGAAAATTATATTTAAATAACTTATATTCATTAAGCACAAAAAAAGATGTTAAATATGTACATTATGAAAGAACAAAACTTTAAATTGGAGAAATTATTCATTAATGATGCCACAGAAAAATTTTTAATTAATTATAGCCTCTACTATTGATGGCGACCGAAACATTGACAGATGTGAACCGGAACAACTCGGAGATGTACAGATAATTAAATACATAAATGCCAATTCTATCATAACTAGGGCTGAGCCGATATCGGTACCGATATATCGAAACCGGCCGATATCTTAATTATCGGAATTGTGCACAATTCAGGTTTAAATCACTGATATTATAACCGATATTTTGCCCTAAGAATCTAAGATGATGCTGTTTTCAACTTGCCATAATTAGAGTGCTTTGCTCACTACAGTGAAACCTCGTTGTTGCGTTCCCGTTTATGTCGTTTTCCCGTATCAGTCGATTTTTTTGGATGGTCCCAACAAATATCGTATATAAACAATGTTAAAAAAACCCGCATGTTTCGCCCTTAAATCATTAATTCACTCGCATCCATTGATCAGATATTCTGTCCGAAAACCAAAATATATTCAGAACTATTGTTTATCTGTGAAAAAACTATCTTAAAACCGGTACTACCAAAATTCAGTAGCGCCAAGAGCAGGTAAACAGACACTTCGTAACCTCAAAAGCTAGTATACACAACTAGTTGTCATGAAACATTGCAATTTTTTACAACCACTTAATTAATTTTGATAATTCAATCACTATTTGTTTTTAAATTACTTACGTCGAAAAACAGGTAAAATATAATAATTGCAGGCATTACTTTGTTTCAAGTCAGCAAACAAATATTCGCGCAAATAAAACACGTATGTATAATGGTTGTGGTACGGACCAGAACCAGACATTCATAATGTACGGAACGGATTTGAACTTTACTCACCTTCCACAATGGAAACGTAATAATTTTTAGGTCACTACGGTAAATAACCATGTAAATTACCAGCATTAAAGGGGAACAGTATCTTTTCACTGATTAATTCTGTTAAGATAAATTACGCTAGTAACTTTTTTTAAGAGTAATGCAGTGATATCAACTGTCGCACAAGATGGCGAATGGTCATTATTTTGGTGGAATTTAACAACATTTTNGCAAATGGTCTTTATTTTGGAGGAATTTAACTACATTTTGCGGTCAACGGAATGTATAACAAAGTAAAATATAATTTAAAAAAATCGGAGTTTTACATGTCAAACTCAAAATTTTTTTAGCACGATTCTGTTTTAAATCATTGTTTTTAATAAAGTTAGTTTGATTTTTGCCACTTTTTTTACATTTGGCAGAAATTTAGTGAATTTTATGTAAACATTCGGCAAATTTTCGAAATTAAGTGCATTTCAATATTTTATAATACAATACTTATATTGAATGATTGAGATATTTTTTTTCATCCAGTATTTAAGATATGCCTACTGTTCATTACACGCAATCAACTCAGTATTCCCAAGGATGAAAATAATATTTTTTGAGGTTAGGTTTTACTTTTTGAGGTGAGAGGTCCACATGTTGAGTTTTCCCNATGAAAATAATATTTTTTGAGGTTAGGTTTTACTTTTTGAGGTGAGAGGTCCACATGTTGAGTTTTCCCGCATGCCAAGTTTTTTTCAGTAGGTCCTATGAAAAACGAATAATAGAGGTTTCACTATTTGGTTTTATTAAAATAATAACTATTTTTAAATTGATTTTTATTAAAGTACCCAACTGGCTGTGCCTTTTTT
>NQII01007602.1:0-41041 GCA_002778355.1 Clitarchus hookeri
AGGATAAGGATGTTGCAATACATAAGATAGAGATGTCAAAGAAAGAAGCACAAGAATATGAAGAAAATGTCAGTAAGCTTCGAAATGAAGATGAGAGATATGAAGTGGAACAGATGCACGAAGACATCAAATGGGAGAGAGGTTTGGAAAATGTTAGACATACATAAAAAATATTGAAAGTGGTGTTGAAGGACTGAATAAAAAGTAGACACAATTAAAAAATAATAAATTGATAATAAACGACTGTGATCTCAAATATAAAACCAAGGACTTCAAGAGGTCAACAATAAGGCATTACAGGGTAAAAACATTATAATATCAGCTTTTAACATATGCTTGCTTTAAGTTATTTATATGCTGACCTGTAGTTCAGTTGAAATAGTAACAATATTTTTACTACTTATTTAAACTATATAGATATTTGACCACTTGACTTTTAATCTCTTCTTACGGGAAAACTATTATTTTAACCATGTCTACAGTTGGATAAACGTTAAATATAATAATCGTATGTTTCCACAGCAGATATTACTGGCGAAGACAAAATTAAGCTTCTTCTGAAAATGTGAACAAAAGGCATTTTGAAATACAGGTAATGTAGAGTGCCACCTGTCTGTTGAGATGTCTTTATGGTTTATACGTGGTTACCGTACANATTTTGAAATACAGGTAATGTAGAGTGCCACCTGTCTGTTGAGATGTCTTTATGGTTTATACGTGGTTACCGTACACTAGATCTCAACCTTCAGCCGTACAAGAGTCTCTTAGTGCACGAGAACGTGATTGTAGACGGACGAGAGGTAATTAATGATATGTACTATACACATCCTCCGGCTATGTTTATACGTTGACGAATGGAAAGTAGGATTTCTAAAGACCAGATCTTGGTGGTCAAGTAGGCTACGATACTATTTCTCTTCGACTAATAAATTATGTGATTTTTAATTTAAAAAATTGCCACAATATAATACGGCCAATACATGAACATACATTCTTTTTCAGACACATGNTGTGATTTTTAATTTAAAAAATTGCCACAATATAATACGGCCAATACATGAACATACATTCTTTTTCAGACACATGTTCATAAAGAAGCTTTTGCCTAGTCTTGAAAAATACTACCTGCTGTGCGGATAAGCAANTTCTTTTTCAGACACATGTTCATAAAGAAGCTTTTGCCTAGTCTTGAAAAATACTACCTGCTGTGCGGATAAGCAACATACCTTTGAAATACCTCGTAGAACTGAACAAATGACCACTTTCATATGCATGTGGGATTTAGTCTAACTTATTTTTGNACCTTTGAAATACCTCGTAGAACTGAACAAATGACCACTTTCATATGCATGTGGGATTTAGTCTAACTTATTTTTGTTTTTAACACATTTAAAGTTAATTAATTGTATTTGACGTACATATGAAAGAATGAAACCATATTTAATTTCTAAAAATTTTAATGAATATATACGTAGAGTTACATGAAAAGGAATTCGGATAACTAATCACGACAATGTTGTAAAGTAGGTCAGAGCAAACATTGTATCAATTTGAAAAAAACTGAAAGAACAACCGACACCAAGATTATATAATATACACCGAACACTGAAAATCTGTCTCAAGATCGTTGGACTTTACCGCAGATCCTTCGGGAATGGCTTTTGGGCAGTTCTTTGCACGAGAAAAACATTGGTCACAGCCAAATCTGCGAGTTTTTATGAAGAAAAAAAAAACAATACAATTGTTTACATATATAACCCAAATAGTTAAATGTTAGATAAGTCGTANGTTTTTATGAAGAAAAAAAAAACAATACAATTGTTTACATATATAACCCAAATAGTTAAATGTTAGATAAGTCGTATAGACCATTAATAAATCGATGTACCTTAAATTTGCGGCACACCCTTTAAACATAAGTATTAACNTAGATAAGTCGTATAGACCATTAATAAATCGATGTACCTTAAATTTGCGGCACACCCTTTAAACATAAGTATTAACTCGAATACACATTTCTGAAATTGTATTCGCCATTTTTCCTGGAATATAAATGTAAATTATAAATTACTACATGGANCTCGAATACACATTTCTGAAATTGTATTCGCCATTTTTCCTGGAATATAAATGTAAATTATAAATTACTACATGGACATTAGGAGTTTGTCCGTGATGGTATGTCGTTGCCAACTTCTCGGCTGAATATTCCTCAGCCGATTCTAGAAGACTCGCATGACGAGTACGATAGGTTAATTTCTGAAGAAATAATAAACTTGAAAATGGGCGGAAATCCCNTCTAGAAGACTCGCATGACGAGTACGATAGGTTAATTTCTGAAGAAATAATAAACTTGAAAATGGGCGGAAATCCCTTTAGAGGAACAACCAAGAGCGCCTTGAAGAATTATGGAAGCTGCAAGGGGAGACGCTCGATGACCTGAACCTCAATCAAATAGAAGAAAGTCNGAGCGCCTTGAAGAATTATGGAAGCTGCAAGGGGAGACGCTCGATGACCTGAACCTCAATCAAATAGAAGAAAGTCATAAAGAGAAGAATAAACGTCTTGAAAGGGAAATAAAGCATCTGGACATAACTTGTAAGGAACTTTTGGCAGAGCTTAAAGATTCGCATGCCAAAGAACTGGAAGAACTAAGACGCAGACTTGAGGAATATCTTGCCTCGGAAGATGCATTACTCAAGGTAGAAGCAAGATGCCTTTGCTCAGAACATTACGTAAAAANGAGGAATATCTTGCCTCGGAAGATGCATTACTCAAGGTAGAAGCAAGATGCCTTTGCTCAGAACATTACGTAAAAATAACGAGTCTTCTATCTATGACCATGACCATGCAATCGTCAGCGATCGCGAAAGAAACCAGGAAGAACTGCAGGAACGCATTGAATCGGTGAAGCGCCCAGAACTACCATCTAAAATTCCAATAGCAGGTAATTCAATGTGATACCGTTTCAGAAAAAGAAAACCTAAAAATATCGCAGCCAATGCAACACGATGTAAATTTACATAACTTCAATCATACTTAATACTGCAACAACATATTTACTCAGCAGCATAATATTTCATTTTGTTCAATCGTTTCTAAAATATATCGCAAAAATTAGAAAAAAATAATAATTTTACAGAATGCATGCNTATTTCATTTTGTTCAATCGTTTCTAAAATATATCGCAAAAATTAGAAAAAAATAATAATTTTACAGAATGCATGCACTTTTTAGCTATTCTTTAATTAGAACAATTTCTNAACATATTTACTCAGCAGCATTGTATTTCATTTTGTTCAATCGTTTCTAAAATATATCGCAAAAATTAGAAAAAATTATGATTTTACAGAATGAATGCACTTTTTAGCTATTCTTTAATTAGAACAATTTCTTGACCCATTTCTTCTTAATTCTACCAATCTTTCAATATACAAAACTTATAATACATGAGTCCATTCGTAAATTTTTCTAAATATATTTTGCTTTGGATAAAATTTGATTCAAATTTTGAAAAATAAGTTTTTTTTTTATTTCCTCCATATTTGCACATAACGTTTGCAATTTTTTTAAAAGAATTTTTGTAAGGTTTTGTGGAGGAGCAGGTTAAAATATTAATANATTTCCTCCATATTTGCACATAATGTTTGCAATTTTTTTAAAAGAATTTTTGTAAGGTTTTGTGGAGGAGCAGGTTAAAATATTAATAAACCTTGGAAACNGTTTGCAATTTTTTTAAAAGAATTTTTGTAAGGTTTTGTGGAGGAGCAGGTTAAAATATTAATAAACCTTGGAAACTATGTTGGCATAAAAATTTAGCTAACTATGTCAGCAACTGTAGCTCGCAGAAAAAAGAATAATTTTATTTGGCTGGGAACTATACATTGTAGGCGCTTATGTTCTTATGCTTCTTAGTAAATATTTGACATCAATTTCAATGCACTACACATTTCTGATGATAATGTTGGATTTTATGCGATTTATCATTATTATTTAAAAACTTTCAATGTAAAAATTGCGAAATNTGATGATAATGTTGGATTTTATGCGATTTATCATTATTATTTAAAAACTTTCAATGTAAAAATTGCGAAATAAATGTACAACTGCAAAAATATTTTAACGAATTACTAATAGCATTTGTTCTGTTTGGAGTATCAAATAGAAAACGTTATTTCTAGTGCCCGCGATAAAATGAAACTAGATGGTATTACACTTGATCATACTACTTAATAATTGCAATGNACGTTATTTCTAGTGCCCGCGATAAAATGAAACTAGATGGTATTACACTTGATCATACTACTTAATAATTGCAATGCAAGAAGTAGAACACAAAGGCGATTATTTATTTGTCGTAGGTACAGGCTGTTCGTGGTAAAGTGTGCACTTCTGAANCAAGAAGTAGAACACAAAGGCGATTATTTATTTGTCGTAGGTACAGGCTGTTCGTGGTAAAGTGTGCACTTCTGAAACCATGCTAAATATATATTTGTATGCCCATTTCAAGTAATTAGGATAAATGGCGACACTTATAGAAAAGTAGCGNAAACCATGCTAAATATATATTTGTATGCCCATTTCAAGTAATTAGGATAAATGGCGACACTTATAGAAAAGTAGCGCTGCCACAATGCATCATTCTGCCGCAGCTGTTCTGTCAGCCAAGAAAACTACGTTTGTAAACGAATGTTATAAAGCCAGTGCACACTTGCATTTTCCTCANAAACCATGCTAAATATATATTTGTATGCCCATTTCAAGTAATTAGGATAAATGGCGACACTTATAGAAAAGTAGCACTGCCACAATGCATCATTCTGCCGCAGCTGTTCTGTCAGCCAAGAAAACTACGTTTGTAAACGAATGTTATAAAGCCAGTGCACACTTGCATTTTCCTCATGTTTCCTGTCATGGCTGGCACTGAAAGACTGTCGTTAGCTGACTTCCATTGAACAACAAATGCAGAATATTATAGCAAGGTTGGCATTCCAAACTGTTATATTTTTGTAATTTTCAAGTTTCTTGGGGTCTGTTCATTTAATTTGTAGGTATAAATGAAACCTTTGGTTTGGCGAGGGAGGGGCTTAAGGTTAACATCTTTCTTGAGACGGCATTGTTTTGAAGTTCTTACGTGTGTGTGTCATTTTGAGTTGCACTTTGTTTTGATAGAGAAGTGAAAAATATTACTAGTACGGAAATAACATTAAAATTATTAATACTTCGAATGTTTAAATTCAACAAAAAAAACAAAACTCTTAAAATACTTCGAGTTTGTACGGATACAACAATAAACAATCACTTTGACCGAAGTTAACCGTCAACTCGTTGGATTTACGACATAGCTTAGGCCATAAATACAAATATTATTTACACAACTCAAGAGAGTTGAAAGTGCGGCTTTTTTTTATAGCACATGCATTTCAAACATTATAGTAACAGTTTATATTTTTTACAAAACACGCTAGCATACTGTTCGTAATTCGCAACACCATCAACTCATGTTTTTCTAAGGAAATCCTGGCACGATTATTTCACTAAAATCACGTTTGTTCGTCACTGACATTGTATTTGCATAATCATTAATTAAAATCATCACTTCCGCACTTAACAAACACTTAACACTTAACAACCAACAAACTTAAACTAAGAAACTTAATTTATATTTGTGTCACTTGATTGCTGACGGCGTTTAAGGAAAATGGCGGAACGAGCAGTTATACGAAGCGGCAAACACGTGCCGATAATATTGTAGTTCACTCAAGAAAACGCATCAAAGGGTACCTACAATTAACTATTCTAAATAAAAGCAAATAAAAAAATATCTAACTAGCGATAAAATATTCCGACAACACCACGAAGTACGTGTATAAACACGATGAGAATAAAGCAGGTTCACAAAGGAGACACGCGTTCACCGGCTGGAAACGTTTCACTGCTCGTAGGTGTCGACAGACTCCGTCGTAATTGCTAAAAATGTTTTAAAAGTCAATTTACTATAAGCCAACAAAATTGAAGATTGCTTAAAAAATGAAATTTAAACCACAAATATTGTAAGTATAATTATAGTTCACTGGGGCAAAAATGGTCTGGAGTTCAATCAGAATGTTNCGTTTCACTGCTCGTAGGTGTCGACAGACTCCGTCGTAATTGCTAAAAATGGTCTGGAGTTCAATCAGAATGTTCGTTAAGGTCCTGGGTTGGTTGGTTTTGGCTTCACGTTTCGTTGACTGCGAGGTCCTTAGGTACAGACCGAGTGGCTCAGACGTCAGGACGAGGGAGAAATCCGCCATTACTTGAATCGAGGAACCAATTTCACGTTGATTTATATTGTGATATGCTCACTGAGTAGATTATTAGTGTAGAATTATGTTTTAACGTAACCAATATTTATATGANGATATGCTCACTGAGTAGATTATTAGTGTAGAATTATGTTTTAACGTAACCAATATTTATATGAATTTACAACCACACATATACACCAGTTTAAACAAAATTAATATATATAACTCCTACTTTCGAGAATTATAAAATGATTATGTTATTTAAAATTTTTTCTTAGTTTAGAAAATTTAGTTACCTTGTCTTTACCATTCTATTTTTAAGTCAACGGTATATTTTATAATATGTTAGCTTGCAACTGTTCTGAAATAAATATTTAATTAAAGCAATTTCTGTTTCACTAGTATACAGTGAATACCGGGAATCCGGTAAAACATCACATCTTAGACATCGCTTCAGCTGGAAAAAGATCGTGAACGAACGGGACAAACTACGACTGACGAGAATCATTAAACGTGACAGACGTGCAACCCTTTCTCAAATTGGCATAGATTTCAATGCTGGGGTATCAACAAGTTCCAGCATGTGAACTATTCAACGGATCATCATTGATATGGGCTTTCGGAGCCGAAGGCCCACTCGTGTACCGTTGTTGAATGCACAACACAACGCTTTACGCCTCGCCTGGGCCCGCTAACACCGCCATTGGACTGTTGATGACTGGAAACACGTTGCCTGGTATGACGAGTCTTGTTTACAATTGTATCGGGTGGATGGACGTGTACGGGTATGGAGACATCCTCATGAATCCATGGACCCTACATGTCAACAGGGGACTGTTCAAGTTGCCAGAGGCTCTGCCATGGTATGGGGCATGTGCAGTTGGCGTGAAATGGGACCCCTGATATGCTTAGATACGACTCTGACATGTGACAGATACGTTAGCATCCTGTCCGATCACCTGCACCCATTCATGTACATTGTGCATTCCAACGGACGTGGACAATTGCAGCAGGACAATGCGACACCCCACACATCGAGAGTTGCTACCGAGTGGCTCCGGGAACACTCTTCTGACTTTAGACACTTCCATTGGCCATCTAAATCACCAGACATGAACATTATTGAGCATATCTGGGATGCCTTGCAACGTGCTGTTCAGAAGAGATCTCCACCGCCTCGCACTCCTAGGGATTTGTGGACTGCCCTACAGGATTCGTGTTTTGAAATGCCTCCTGCATACCTTTACACATTAGTCGAGTCCATGCCACTTTGTCTTGCAGCACTTCTGCTTGCTCGCGGGGGCCCTACTCGATAATACACGATATTAGACAGGTTTACTAGTTTTTTTGGCTCTTCAGTATTCATGTNCCTACTCGATAATACACGATATTAGACAGGTTTACTAGTTTTTTTGGCTCTTCAGTATTCATGTCAACTTACTGGCTTCATTTGATTTTTCCAACTCCATACCAAGATAGGAAGTGGGGTTGTTCAAGATGGTTATTTCAAATTCTTTTTCAAGATTTTTTAACAGTTTGTTCATTTTCTTTTCATCCTTTCCAAATAAAAGTCCGTCATCAACGTGAATCGCCAGGATCAGTGATCTATCCTGGTTCACAAAAATGCAGTGGTCTGTTCTTNGCTTCTGACATGTTGAACTTTTTTTAGAACATTTCTTATGAACGATTTCTGGGTGACTTTGACGGCTTCATTTGAATTTTCCAACTCCATACCAAGATAGGAAGTGGGGTTGTTCAAGGTGGTTATTTCAAATTCTTTTTCAAGATTTTTTAACAGTTTGTTTATTTTCTTTTCATCCTTCCCAAGTAAAAGCCCGTCATCAACGTGAATCGCCAGGATCATTGATCTATCCTGGTTCACAAAAATGCAGTGGTCTGTTCTTAATGGATCAAGACCTTGTTGCTTAAGAAAAGTCACCAGTCGTTTTTGCCAACTAGCTGGGGCTTGGCGTAAGCCGTATAAAGCTTTGTTGAGTTTGCAAATTTTGCCGCTATGTTTGCCATAGCCTTCTGGCAAAGACGTATAAATGTCTTCCTCAATTAAACCGTGAAGAAAGGCACTCTTCACATCAAAAGTCAGTAATTATCTAGTTTAGGGGCTTTTCTGAAAAACACAATAAAAATTTAAAATTATGATATATTTCTACTCTACNATGCCAAATCGCTGCTGGCATCCCCGTACAACAAGCCTTGCTTTATACCTGCCATCATTTTCACTCGAAATTCCCACCGACTGCTTAGTACCCCTTTTTTAAAAACCCCTGTTTTGTCAATAATACTCCAAGTTTTATTTTTCTTAAGAGAGTCATTTTCTTCTTGAATCGCAGCGAGCCATTTGTTTTTGTCAGAGCCATTTACAGCGTCAGTGTATGACAGTAGAGCCGACTCATCCATAGTGTCATCGGTATCATAATCCAGAATGTAGTCTTTTAATTTTGTTGGGGCTTGAGCTTTCCGTAGAGATATTCGTATTCCAGAAGATTGTTGTACTGGATTATAGTTTGCGTCGTCGTGCTCTTGAACATCTTCGGAGTCTTGGGTGAAATTGGGTTGTGNGATTGTTGTACTGGATTATAGTTTGCGTCGTCGTGCTCTTGAACATCTTCGGAGTCTTGGGTGAAATTGGGTTGTGACTCATCATCAGCTGGACTCAGTAACAGAAGAAGAAGGCTTATCTAAAGCGACGATCTTTCGTGTTCGGAGCTGATTTCACATTCACTATCTTCTTTTTGGTTGTTGTTGTTTAAGAAGACAAACTGGAAATTTCTTTTGGGTATATTATGATTTTCTCCTGTGAATTTTACATCTCTTGATGTAATGATTTTACGATTTTTTTTGTCGTACAGTCGGTAGTCCATGGTGGTGTAACCGACAAAAATGTACTCATCACTTCTTTGGTCAAGTTTCTTCAAGTGACCCTTTTTATGGACAAAAGCACGAGATCCGAAAATCTGTAGATTTTTTAAGTTTGGTTGCACACCTAAGGTGTAAAACATACCTGTCTTGTCAGATAGTGCTACAGTCGGGCTGCGGTTCAAGAGATACGTGCTTATGTATAGAGCTTCGCCCCAAAATTCATTACGGAGACCTGAGTCAAAAATTAGAGCACACACTTTTTCCATCAGGTTTCTTATTAGGCGTTAACTTTTTCCATTCAGTTCTGGAATGTATGGTGGGGAATAGTCAAATTTAATTCCGTTTTTCTTTGCCCATTCCTTTAAATGACTTGACGAATTTTCTCCCACGTTGTCACAGCGCAGCATGTGGACTTTTGAGTTCCATTTTGTTGTAAACTTAGCTACGATGCTCTTTAGTTCTTGATCAAGTTCTGACTTGTGTTCCAGTAGAGCAACAACAGAATATTGAGTGTAATCATCAAGAACAGCAAGGAAATATGACTTGTTGTTTCATGTTTCTTCTATTGGCCCACATAGATCAAAATTAAAAATTTCAAGTGGTCTCTTAGCGGTTTTACGAGCATTTTTGAATGGAAGACGGGTTTGCTTTGAGTTTGAGCAAACTTCACATACTCTCTTCTTATCCGGCATTTTCAGTGTTTCCATTCCCTCACTAATTTCCTTCAATTTTGTAATGTTCGCGAAACCCAGATGTGCAAGCTTACGGTGCCACTCTACAGCGCACTCCTCATCGTGTTTTGCAAGAAACGCAGAATTTTCTTTGTCGTGGATGAGTTTTATTTCAAAAAGGTTGGTCTTGTTTTTGTATCTATGCACCTCGAAATTATCCTTTGGTATCACTACTTTCTTCTTTTTAAAATTGACTAGTTCTCCTGACTCAATAATTCTATTCACAGAAAGAAGGTTGGTAGAAAGTTCGGGAACATAGAGATGTAGAGAGTTTTATCAGTTTTCAAAGCTGATGTCACCCTTTTTGATGGCGACCATCTTGATTCCATTCTTGGCAGTACTTATCTCAGAATTTATTTTTACGGCATTGGTCAGGTAGTCATCATTATTGCACATGTGACTGGAGCTTCCGGAGTCAACTGTCCATGTATGACTGGTTTTGGTGGTATCATCTTCATGAACCAAAAAAGCCACCTTTTTACCAGTTTTTTGTTGTTTCTTCTTGTCAGTACTATGTGTGAGCTTGAACCTGTAGTTGTTACTTTCTTTGTTATTTTGACGGAAATAGCAGTCGTTGGAGGGATGGTTATTTGTTTTTGCAATATTTACAACGGTTCCCCTCGTTTTGAGGACAATTTCTAGCATAGTGACCTGTCATTTTACAGTTGTAGCAGACTACGTCACGTTTTTTATTACGNCGTTTTGAGGACAATTTCTAGCATAGTGACCTGTCATTTTACAGTTGTAGCAGACTACGTCACGTTTTTTATTACGGGCGGCCTTGAACGCCACAACATCATTGGTTGGTTTTACTGTGCCAATTTTTCCTTCTGCTTTCAACAACCTTGCAATCAAGTTAGCCTAGGTTCTCTCGGCTTTGGGGGCAGAGTCCCACGAAATGACAAAGTTGCTGAATGTCTGTGGCAAAGCAGAAATAATTCTCTGTGTTAGTTCCTCATCCTTGATTTGATGACCGAGGCCACCCAGCTGAGTGACAATGCTTTCCAACTCAGCAATACCCCTTGCCACATCTTTGATCTGGAAACCAAAATACTGNCAATGCTTTCCAACTCAGCAATACCCCTTGCCACATCTTTGATCTGGAAACCAAAATACTGTGCTAGTAGGCTATTCTTTAACCTACTATTATCTCCCTTCATAGATGCTTACCAGTTTGTTGTACATTTCTGTATCATATTCACAAGACANACTATTATCTCCCTTCATAGATGCTTACCAGTTTGTTGTACATTTCTGTATCATATTCACAAGACATAATCAGTTGTTTGTTCTTTTTACTGATCGACATTATTATGGTCTTTTGAGCTTTGGCATCCTTCTTTTTATCACTATTCTCTTTGGGCTGAGCTGTATACGAAATTGCATCAAGGGCTTCAGCTGCATTCAACAAAATTTTCAGCTCAAATCGCCAAGAAGAAAAATTTTCGGGTCCCTCCAATATCTCTATGTTACTGAATTCGTCGTTATTACGGCTGCCCATATTACCTGGTTTTACTTGTAAGCAAAGAAATCGGCGTAATCCTTGGAAACTGTGACACACATTTTTTTACTTTATCATTCGGTCCTCAATTTCACTTAATTAACATCTTTTACCTTTATAAACACTTGTTTATATTATAAGAGCACTTGCCTGGACCAATAACCTGATGAAGGAGCCTATTCTATGAAGAAAAACAAGTTAATTAGTTTTGTTAANAGAGCACTTGCCTGGACCAATAACCTGATGAAGGAGCCTATTCTATGAAGAAAAACAAGTTAATTAGTTTTGTTAAACTTAATAGTTTTTAGTCAAAGAGACACAACGAACACACTTTTTTACATTGTTAAAAACTGGCCATAGCACAGAGGATACAAAACAAGGAGGTAACTAGGTATAATCGATTTTACAATGTTTAGTTATCAAAACTTATCCAAATGTAAAAATTATATTTCTTTCAATATTTCAACAGTAGCCACCCTTGAAAATCAATATTTCAAATGGGTCTANCCAAATGTAAAAATTATATTTCTTTCAATATTTCAACAGTAGCCACCCTTGAAAATCAATATTTCAAATGGGTCTACCAGAAAATAATAAAACCTACATGAGACGAAAGAGTGATCATGNCCAAATGTAAAAATTATATTTCTTTCAATATTTCAACAGTAGCCACCCTTGAAAATCAATATTTCAAATGGGTCTGCCAGAAAATAATAAAACCTACATGAGACGAAAGAGTGATCATGTGAATAATATTGTCTTTAAACAAGACCTGAAACCTGCGAACAGTTGTGGTATACTATCATTTCCTATTGAGTCACTAGGGGTTGGNTTGTCTTTAAACAAGACCTGAAACCTGCGAACAGTTGTGGTATACTATCATTTCCTATTGAGTCACTAGGGGTTGGTATGTTATTAGTCTACCAATGTGTGTGTCACCCCCGGGTATTTTGTAAAGACGTCATAATCATACATTACTGCATGGAAACATGTTATCTTGATGTAACATACGATGGAAAAGGTTTGCAAAGGTGTACGTGGTTGCCTGCCAAGTACGTGACCATGTGGAAGCGAATATTTAAACATNGTCACCCCCGGGTATTTTGTAAAGACGTCATAATCATACATTACTGCATGGAAACATGTTATCTTGATGTAACATGCGATGGAAAAGGTTTGCAAAGGTGTACGTGGTTGCCTGCCAAGTACGTGACCATGTGGAAGCGAATATTTAAACATACCTTACATATTATGTTTGTACTTATTCTATTTACTGATGTTTTTTATAGATAGCGTGGAAAAAGGTAAATATAAATTGTTATATTTCATATGCTAACTTAATTGATGTGGATATTGTAACTGATCGTATCATTAGTGTCCTCGCTCATTAGTGTACTCAATTTATTTGTAATTATTTGATATTTGTACTATTTGTACTAACATGTCTTTCCTTGTAAAAGGATCTACGAGATGAAAAAAATAAAAAATACATTAAAACAAGCTTGCCTAAGAATGCTCAATGGCAGACAAAGTTGTATTTCTTTTGTTTGCTTTTGTAAACACCATTGGAATGCGTGGTTAATAGTTACGAAATAAAGTTAATAAAGACAATTTTGGCTGGCAAATAAAAAACATTTTGAGCCAAACACGAGCTTTTACGCCCAAATAAATGAAATTTCTCAATTAACTGCTATTATAGCTTTATAGCGCCACTTTGGACCATCAGCGCACGTTGCGGTGGAAATAGTCCCTATGAAAAACTCTTCCACAAGGAATCTAACTTTCTTCCCAATTCGAGTAGAATAAAATATGGTATTTTTCCTTTCGTAACTACCATACGTAAGTGTGCAAGGTCTATNAAACAACCATACGTAAGTGTGCAAGGTCTATGTTTAGTTCCTTTAGGAGAAAAAAAAGTTTAAATAACAATCATGACAACAAGTGTGGAAGGGTGTTGTGTTTGAAGTAAATGCAAATTATAGCAGGCATTATATTAATGAATGATTTTTAAAAATATTTTAAGGTTTAGGGTGATAGATTATTATGCACGTTTGGACTTGGTGACTGTATACAGGTTAGTTTGGTTAATATGCAACAGCTGTATCATGGCATAAGTAGTGTTCAAATTTACTGCCACATACCTGGTTCACTTGCCATTGATCCCCGTAATGCCTCTAGTTATCCATATTTTCTTGGTCCCTAATGAAATTTGCTAATTTTCCAACACCAGTCTTCGTTTCACATTGGTTATAATTTTCAACGCCCTTGCGGAAAAAGCAACCAAACGTATTTTCTGATATTGCCTTGTAAAATTGTATAAACAATTGGATAATTGAACGTGTCGCTCGTGCGTTTGACCGAAGCGTCTGTTTGAGGGTGCATTCATTCCCTTCGTTCGGTTCCAGCAGTGACATGTTGCAGTCACGACTTAGCTGGAGTCACAATACCCCGACGAACCCGACACAACGAAATTTGAGTAGCAGCCAATGAAAAGCAAGGTCACTGTGACGCCAGTCCGACAAAATCGCAGCCCCGATAGTTCAACAAAATTCAGTTCTATTTCTACTTTCCTTCATGTCGGGCTCGCCAAAGCGCACAAAAAATGTAGGTGGTAATTATTAAGTTAAGGGGCTTTTCTGAGAAACACAAAAAAATTTAAAAATTATGATATATTTCTACTCTACTAATCACATAGAACACGAATATACTAGGGGCGTAACTTTAAAATAAGTACAACATATTTTAAAAAAATTGAACAAAATCGCGAAATGAGCAGTATAGCCAGTTTGTTTACGTCGATTAACGTCAGAGGAATTATACCAGCTCCCTACCTAGGTGAGTCAATTTACATTCTTTTGGTGTGTTTTACGGTTCCTTTAAATCCCTACAATCCTACATTCGTAATTTAGTATAAAACCCTACTATCCTAGGTTAGTGTAAAACCCTGCAATCCTAGGTTAGTGTAAAATCCAACAATCCTAGGTTAGTGTGCAACCCAACAATCCTAGGTTAGTTTAAAAATGTAAAATAGTGATTCACCCATGGTGGGGTTAGGTTCTGTTAGGTTAGATGGACACATATTACGAAATTAGTCTGACATTACTGCCCCTAGTATATTCGTGTTCTATGTGATTAGTAGATGGAAATATATCATAATTTTGAATTTTTTTTGTGTTTTTCAGAAAAGCCCCTAAAATTAATAATTACCGTCAATTTTTAAGCAGATCAGTCGCCATTGCGTCTTTGCTGGGGTTAGTTGTGCTGTCCCAATCCGACGGATTTAAAAACGGAGAAAGCAATAACGAGTGCTTCAGTGCGTTATATTCGCATATGTGGCGCTTTGTGGAATATGGTGTTTCGTCGAGTGAGGTAAGGTTGAATTGGCTGTTGACGGAATTGTACCAGCTGCCTTCTAGGTGTGTTAAATTATATTCTTTTGGTGTGTTTTATGGTTCCTTCAAATCCTAAAACCTAGGTTAGTTTAAAACCCTAAAATACCTAGGTTAGTATAAAACCCTACAAATCTAGGTTAGTGTAAAACCCAAAAAACCAAGGTTAGTGTAAAACCCTACAATCCTAGGTTAGTTTAAAAATGTAAAATAGTGATTCACCCATCGTGGGGTTAGGTTCTGTTAGGTGCGCACATATTACGAAATCAGTCGTACGTTCATGCCCCTCGTAAATACATGTTCTGCGTCATTAGTAGAGTGGAAATATACTATTTTCCGTGATTTTTTTTTTTTTACAGAAAAGTCACTAAAATTAATAATTACCGAATATTTTTACTGAGACAGGTTAGCCATCACATGGTTTGTAAATTTCTGTGAATCCATGTGAACTGGTCATTTCTGATTGACCGCGTTATACTTTTCTTACTGTGAATGTATCATGTAATTTTTAAAAATTGCATGGTAACGCTACTGTTATTTTCTTACGGAACGTTACGGCGAATGTAGCACAGCCTTTAAATGCATGGAGACCTAGCCTAACTTCATTATAGGTCAGTCACAGGGCTTGGGTGTGCCAACATGCGGTTGCTCATTGGGAAAAGTATAACCAGGACCAACAAGAATAAACGCTAGTAATTAAACTGTTTTGTAATAAGTTTTAACTCTGAGAGTCATTATTGTATTTTTTGATTTGTGCTTACGACTTTTCTCAACATCACTGCGTCATAATAAGATAAATATGCCATACTTGCATAAGTTGATGCTACTCTGAAATTAATGTGGCCAAGCAACAATTGGTTTATGAAGCATGGTGGTGGTGTTGAACTGGTTTGGTGGCATTCTTGTTATTTGAGCCTGCTTGACCGTTACCAGTCGTTGTGCTTCGGACGTAGCTACTTCGCTTTGCTTTTCAAGTCGTTATAAAGGATTTGCTAACAGTTTTTAAGCATGCTTGCTGTGTGGCGAATACAAGCGGTTCATACGTTTGTATGTACGAAAATACGTATGTAATATGATTTTGACCCCAAACTAGTTGCGAAAATTTTCACTGTATACAAATTTTCTTAATACTGAATACAAGTTTCTTAATTCATTGCCTTAATTTCATTCTCACCACAATTACAGTTGTTCCTTACTCTTCACAGTGTAATAATAATTTACACATTTGTATCAGCCTACAATAGTAGCTAATAATGTCACACTGCAGAACAAAAATCAACCTAATTTTGAAAAATTTTAAAAGAAAAATGTTTTTAGAAGTAAAATTGATAATTTAAAGCACTCAAACGAGACCNGAACAAAAAAAACCTAATTTTGAAAAATTTTAAAAGAAAAATGTTTTTAGAAGTAAAATTGATAATTTAAAGCACTCAAACGAGACCATAATGATATTGAACAAACGGTTTCCTTTGTTTCAAAAATTTATAAATTAAAGATAGGTAAATTATGAAGCAATAGAATCGTTAGTGGTCCTAAAACCAGTCAGAAAATATGACAAAGTCTATTATGGGAGTGTCAATTCTTTCTTCTTCCATGCTTCTTAGCCCTGTATTTGAAATGTGAAGTTATGATTGTTATTTCACTTTAATACTCCGTTCTATGCTGAGCAGNTCGTTCTATGCTGAGTAGAAATTCACTTTCTTTTGTTTCACTGTTGACAGTCATTCGCTGCGAGTGCTGAACAGGAATAGGGTAATTATGTAGAATAGGGGCTTTTCCGAAAACGTAATAAATTTTCACTGAAATTGGTATAAATCAACTTTATACTTTATATCAACACAGAAACAAATTTACTAGGGGCAATGCAATATTCACATTATATACTATGAAATGCGATAATGTGGAGTGTTATGAATATCAAGGAAATTGTGTTGTGAAACATATAAAATGTATGTAAATAGCATGTCATTTGGGTTCCTTAATCACGTTAAATCAAAATTACTAATCACACTTAACCACAATATTCACAGTACATGCTACCAAATGCGATAGTGGGGAGGGCTACGAAGATGAGGAAAATTGTGGGGTAAAATACACAAAATTTATTTAAATTGCATGTCATTTAGATTCCTTAACCGTGTTAAATGCAAGAAGACCTAACCTAACTCAACCTAACTTCACGATACTTAATTACAGTGGGAGTGTGTGCAGGCACGAGATAGTGTGTTACGAAATTCGTAATAAGCAAGCACGCTTCGGTTCATCCATCCCCTGTGATTCACCTATTGTGAAGTTAGGTTTAGTTTGGTTAGGTGTGCAGCATTTTACATTACTGGCGGCTAAAGTACGTAAGCCCTTCAATTCCCATNAATTCTTTCTTCTTCCATGCTTCTTAGCCCTGTATTTGAAATGTGAAGTTATGATTGTTATTTCACTTTAATACTCCGTTCTATGCTGAGCAGAAATTCACTTTCTTCTGTTTCACTGTTGACAGTCATTCACTGCGAGTGCTGAACAGGAATAGGGTAATTATANGCAGAAATTCACTTTCTTCTGTTTCACTGTTGACAGTCATTCACTGCGAGTGCTGAACAGGAATAGGGTAATTATGTAGAATAGGGGCTTTTCCGAAAACGTAATAAATTTTCACTGAAATTGGTATAAATCAACTTTATTATTTATATCAACACAGAAACAAATTTACTAGGGGCAATGCGATATTCACATTATATACTATGAAATGCGATAATGTGGAGTGTTCTGAACATCAAGGGAATTGTGTTATGAAACACATAAAATGTATGTAAATTGCATGTCATTTAGATTCCTTAACCGTGTTAAATGCAAGAAGACCTAACCTAACTCAACCTAACTTCACGATACTTAATTACAGTGGGAGTGTGTGCAGACACGAGATAGTGTGTTACGAAATTCGTAATAAGCAAGCACGCTTCGGTTCATCCATCCCCTGTGATTCACCTATTGTGAAGTTAGGTTTAATTTGGTTAGGTGTGCAGCATTTTACATGGCTGGTGGCAAAAGTATGTAAGCCCTTCAATTCCCACACTCACATGCAATACTACACAGTACAATTGACTACGCTAAATACCCTTTCCATGCTAAAACTGCAAATTTATTACGTTACTCAACCATGAAACCGGCGTATATAGCTCCTTGGGTTTTATTGCCGATAACGCACGTACAGGACACGTTAACATATATTAAATTTGTCGAAACTCCACAGAATCTGTACTTATATTGCAACACTTCTCATGGACAAAAATTTGCACAGAAACACTAGTATTTTCGCACAGTAATTTGATTTCACACACTAAACAGAATGAATCGCAACGAAACTAGCTTTATACCACTCGTACATCACATACCTTTCGCATTATTAAACTCGCACAGTGCATTAAAATTGCGCGCTTTCCCAGCATTCAACCATCAGGCAAACCCAAATCGTTGCACATTTTTTCCTGTCTCTGTGCATCATTTGTCAATGAATATATCATGGCTATATACGTTAACTGTTTGTACACAACACCTGTGAACGTTTTTTTTTGTATGATGCACTATATGCATATTTCTTCTACAACTAATGTGTTCCGTGGTACAATCCTTTCGTGAATGTAGAGAAAGTATACCTTGAGAAATTCAGCAGAATTAAATGATATTCTGACACTGTTTGATTACAGTGTATATACCTGTATAACTTTAGCGCGTCTGCATAAATATAACCTGTGAATTAAGGTTTGGTTTCCAAAGGTATTTTCACATTTAACACGATTTAGTGACTCAATATAAATGCATTGGACAAAAATATTACGTGTTTTACAGCATAAAACACCCCAATCTTCATAGCCCTCCTCACTGTCACATCTCGTGGTTTATACTGCAAGTTTCGTGAGGCCCCAATAAAATTCCTATTAAGTGTGATTAGCAATGACCATGTATAAAATTTACAGATATTATTTTCCTGATTTTCGAAAAAGCCCCTATTCTATATAATTACTCAGAATAGGGGCTTTTCTGAAAATGAAAGAAAAAAATCACAGAAAGTGGTATATTTCTACTGTTCTAATTACACAGAACACGAATTTAATAGGGGCATTAACGTATTACCAATACAAACCACAAATACGATAATGGGAAGGGCTATGTTAATCTAACAAAGGATTGTAGAGTCAATCTAACATAGAATTGTAGGGTTTTAATTTAACCTACGATTTTAGTCTAATCTAGGATTTTAGGGTTTTAAAGTAACAGTAAAACTCAGTAGGCGGCTGGTACAATTCCACTGTCCTCGGCCAATTCAACTACCATCGTGCACTTTACCTCACTCGACAAAACATAATGATCTACTAAAATGTCCGAGTAACACCCGCCACATAGCCGAGTATTACACACAGAAACACTCGTACTAGCACACTCCATACTACAATCACAAGCCTTCACATGGTCGGGTTCGGACGTCTCAAACCACGCGCACATAATAATCCACTCGCCGAGATTTGCACTGTATCCCATACAATGGCGTACTAAGCTATCGTCTTCACGACCGTAGCCGATAAGTGGCATTAGCACACTTACATGGCTATTCAATATGGCGTCCGACATAAACAATGTGGCCAAAGTTCTACTTATTTCACCATTACGCCCTCATCAGCATTAAGAAGGTAAGCTGTGCAGAACCCATTTATGTAGCTGTTGTGGGTCCACGACGTTTCCTTCAGAAAAGCCCCTATTCTGAATAATTACCGTGTATCGCAGTTTCGTAGGCTTCCGAGTTGCACTTACTGGCAGTTGAAAAGAGACTATTTTGCCGTTTTCATGAATTTTTAAAATGTAAATGGTTCTATCCTTCCAGCCAGGCGGAACCCTTACGCTGTCTTCTTAATAGTATTTATGGACACACTGAAATCAGACACTTAACTTAATATTTCATTAATAAAGAGTCAGTCGAGACTATCTTTGTCTGCTGATGGCCGATGATGAGCAAGGTATTACGTACTGTAGTGCACCACGTGTAGTCCTTGCTGCAACCCCAACAGGAAGCTGACTTTGTCCCTTGTGTGCACTTTGCCTTGCTGGTGCTGGGCTCGCTCGTTACGTTCCATTCGTGGTTACTTCCAACTGAAACCCTGCTCAGTTTCTGCAACCTCGTGCAAACTAAGCTTAGCAATGGCTAGTAAATTGCACCTAAGAGACAACACACCATATTTGTGTGCACTCACTTTGATCATATTTTGCATGAGAACTATTTCTTACTTGGCTTTACCAACATACCTATTTTCTTCCTGTTTTATTCATATTAATTATAAATTAAATATTGTAGTTTATAAAAAAAAAATATAATTAGAAATCTAATTTTAGCAAAAATTAGATATTTTTATGCTATGTATAAAATCTTTGTGATACAAGATATATTTAGGAATCAACGAAACATATCATATATAGGGTGATTTGGGTAATTATTAAGTTTGATTTAAAATGTGTGAAGATACTGTGAATAGACTATAGCACCATGGTTGGTCCTCGTGGCGCCCTGGCAGCCGAGGGCACGTGCCATCTAGTGGTTCGCTCAGGCCTTGGTAGCCCTGGATGACAAGAGCTTGTGGCACCTCCCACCCTGTCTGAATGGAAGTCAGCTTGATATTTCATTACTGGTGCCCGTTGTTGCAGCGATGGTGGTGTAGGACATGGGGGCACTGCCCAGGGGTGCAGCCACCACCACTCGCAAGCACAGACGTGCATTGTTATATTGGCGATATGTTGGGAGGACGATGATGGTTAGGTAAAAAGTGTGTGCAGTAAAAATGGTAAAAGACGTAAAAAAAATGTTGGTGCTAATGCAGAAGAGTAGGAAAAATGTTAAAACATATATGTAAATAGCTCCGGAAAAGTGAATTCATGCAAATCTGCTCCACTCTGTTTCCCAAAGCAGNATATTATTTTCCTGATTTTCGAAAAAGCCCCTATTCTATATAATTACTCAGAATAGGGGCTTTTCTGAAAATAAATGAAAAAATCACAGAAAGTGGTATATTTCCACTCTACTAATTACACAGAACATGAACTTACTATTGGCATTAACGTATTACCAATACAAACTGAAAATACAATAATGTGAAGGGCTATGAAGATCAGGGAAATTGTGGGGTAAAATCACAAAAAATACACCCACAAAAAAAACAAAAACACCTCAATTTAGCATTTGTCCACCCAATTTCGCAATATGTGCCCACCTAACCTACCTGGACCTAACCCCACAATGGGCAAATCACTATTTTACATTTTAAATCTAACCTAGAATGGTTTTAATCTAACATAGGATTGTAGGGTGTTAATCTAACGAAGGATTGTAGAGTTAATCTAACATAGCATTGTAGGGTTTTTATCTAACCTACGATTTTAGTCTAATCTAGGATTTTAGGGTTTTAAAGTAACAGTAAAACTCAGTAGGTGGCTGGTACAATTCCACTGTCCTCGGCCAATTCAACTACCATCATGCACTTTACCTCACTCGACAAAACATGATGATCTATTAAAACATCCAAGTAACACCCGCCACATAGCCGAGTATTACACACAGAAACACTCTTAATAGCACACACTANTAGCCGAGTATTACACACAGAAACACTCTTAATAGCACACACCATTCTACAATCACAAGACTTCACACGGTCGGGTTCGGACGTCTCAAACCACGCGCACATAATAATCCACTCACCGCGATTTGCACTGTATCCCATACAATGGCGTACTAAGCTATCGTCTTCACGACCACATCCGATAAGTGGCATTAGCACACTTACATGGCTATTCATCATGGCGTCCGACATAAACAATGCGGCCAAAGTTCTACTTATTTCACCATTACGCCCTCATCAGCATTAAAAAGGTAAGCCGTGCAGAACCCATTTATGTAGCTGTTGTGGGTCTACGACGTTTCCTTCAGAAAAGCCCCTATTCTGAATAATTACACTGTATCGCAGTTTCGTAGGCTTCCGAGTTGCACTTGCTGGCAGTTGAAAAGAGACTATTTTGCCCTTTTCATGAATTTTTAAAATGTAAATGGTTCTATCCTTCCAGCGAGGCGATCCCTAACACNCATTTATGTAGCTGTTGTGGGTCTGCGACGTTTCCTTCAGAAAAGCCCCTATTCTGAATAATTACAGTGTATCGCAGTTTCGTAGGCTTCCGAATTGCACTTGCTGGCAGTTGAAGAGAGACTATTTTGCCCTTTTCATGAATTTTTAATATGTAAATGGTTCTATCCTTCCAGCCAGGCGAACCCTTACGCTGTATTCTTAATAGTATTTATGGACACACTGAAATCAGACACTTAACTTAATATTTCATTAATAAAGAGTCAGTCGAGACTATCTTTGTCTGCTGATGGCCGATGATGAGCAAGGTATTACGTACTGTAGTGCACCACGTGTAGTCCTTGCTGCAACCCCAACAGGAAGCTGACTTTGGCCCTTGTGTGCACTTTGCCTTGCTGGTGCTGGGCTCGCTCGTTACGTTCCATTCGTGGTTACTTCCAACCGAAACCCTGCTCAGTTTCTGCAACCTCGTGCAAACTAAGCTTAGCAATGGCTAGTAAATTGCACCTAAGAGACAACACACCATATTTGTGTGCACTCACTTTGATCATATTTTGCATGAGAACTATTTCTTACTTGGCTTTACCAACATACCTGTTTTATTCATATTAATTATAAATTAAATATTGTAATTTATAAAAAAAAAAAATATAATTAGAAGTCTAATTTTAGCAAAAATTAGATATTTTTATGCTATGTATAAAATCTTTGTGATACATGATATATTTAGGAATCAACAAAACATATCATATATAGGGTGATTTGGGTAATTATTAAGTTTGATTTAAAATGTGTGAAGATACTGTGAATAGACTACAGCACCATGGTTGGTCCTCGTGGCGCCCTGGCAGCCGAGGGCACGTGCCATCTAGTGGCTCGCTCAGGCCTTGGTAGCCCTGGATGACAAGAGCTTGTGGCTCCTCCCACCCTGTCTGAATGGAAGTCAGCTTGATATTTCATTACTGGTGCCCGTTGTTGCAGCGATGGTGGTGTAGGACATGGGGGCACTGCCCAGGGGTGCAGCCACCACCACTCGCAAGCACAGACGTGCATTGTTATATTGGCGATATGTTGGGAGGACGATGATGGTTAGGTAAAAAGTGTGTGCAGTAAAAATGGTAAAAGACGTAAAAAAAATGTTGGTGCTAATGCAGAAGAGTAGGAAAAATGTTAAAACATATATGTAAATAGCTCCGGAAAAGTGAATTCATGCAAATCTGCTCCACTCTGTTTCCCAAAGCAGGAGCAAAGTAAATGCAGAGGGCCTCACCAATATACCTGCTACGTATATATTTTTCACATGTAGCTGGTGGAAACATGTATGCAGTTTAAAAAAAAATTGCTATTATTATTAAGAAGCAGATTTTTGTAGATTGTGTGAGTTCACTTTTTTGGTAATCGGTACAAATTCATAATAATTGTAAACCTCATGTAAATGAAAACAAAAACCTGCTACCATAACCAACATACTACAACCAAGAACTCACTGTGTAACAGAAAGCAGCACAAATATTTACAGTATAAAACAAAAAAAATTGCACATTCAAACCAAATACTTGTTGCATTATAAACATACCAGTTTATGTGTAAATTGGTTTTGAGATTAGTTATATGTATTTACANAACCAAATACTTGTTGCATTATAAACATACCAGTTTATGTGTAAATTGGTTTTGAGATTAGTTATATGTATTTACATTACATTGTAATTTTCTTATCACATTTTTGTAAATAGTTAATTCAAAGCTGTGTGTTATGAATATCATTAATGTAATTTTTATAGACTGCCGTTTCATTTTATAGAGTACATATATTTAAATACTTAAATTTTAACTTAATTATAATAATTTAATTTTTTGTTTAATTTTTTTAAATTTTAATTTTAGTAATGTTTGAATTGTATTATTTTCATTTGTGGTTATAATTTTTGGTTTTAGTTTTACTTTCTTCTATTTGTTTGGTTTGTGTGTTGCTTTGGTGGTGTCTGAAACTTTGCNATAATTTTTGGTTTTAGTTTTACTTTCTTCTATTTGTTTGGTTTGTGTGTTGCTTTGGTGGTGTCTGAAACTTTGAATATTCGTTGGCACTAGACAGGTCCTCGACCTGGCCGGAAGGACGTGTTCTTCTCGGAACTTTTGGTCGTGGCAGANATATTCGTTGGCACTAGACAGGTCCTCGACCTGGCCGGAAGGACGTGTTCTTCTCGGAACTTTTGGTCGTGGCAGATTTTGCCACGTACGTCCATATTTCTTAACTGGAAATCCGAGGTGCCATCCCGACATTGGTTACATTCTTATACCATTGAAAGCAAGTGCTCAAGTTGGGCAGCACAGACATTTGTAGAAGAGATCTGAATGCTGATTTAATTAATTTATATTTGAGTGAGAAGTATCTACGTCTGAAGACATTATTTTGTTCCAGTCATTTTGGTATGATGATGCAGTTGGATGTACCAACATGGCGTTTTCACGTTTAGGTGGTCACCTAGTCAGGGGCAAGTTTATGTGACAGCAGTTGACCAAGCGCTATGGGCAGTGCCGACCAGCGTTTGTGAAGCGGTATCGCCTCTACTTGCAAGGTTGCTGTTGGTGATTTATCTGAACGTGACTTTCAGCAGTGACCCTATAATTTTATTGAACGCAACTCGTAGCAAAGTCCAGTGTATATCTCTACCGTAGTTTCGCATGTATCCGGTTCATATATTTTCATATGTAGCAGTCTGAAAAGGCAGTTTTAAGCTATGTTGGAGGGCATTAAAACAATGTTTCCACTGTGCGNATTTTCATATGTAGCAGTCTGAAAAGGCAGTTTTAAGCTATGTTGGAGGGCATTAAAACAATGTTTCCACTGTGCGTAATTGAAAGTACAATTCCGTCATCATCTGCAATGTACTTTCTTTTCATAGGTAAACTTCTTGGGGGCACGTTTAGTAGTTTGGTCAAAAAACACGTTTTTCATCTACAGCGCATCCCTTACATAGAATATCCCACCAGTCACCTGACTTGAACTCCACTGGGCATCTTCGGGAGGAATTGGGCAGAAGAGAGAGAAAACACAAGATTTCCAGTAAAACAAACTCGAATGAGGTGTTTCTACAAGTGTGGAACAGCATTGGACCCGATGTTACTGCGGAATTGGTTAATTCAATGCCAAATAGACTGACAGAGGTTATTCACAGGTAAGGAAATCCAACAAAGTACTGAGGGATTTGCCACAATATGCTGATGCGCCTATATTTATGCCCAGCATCGATTTGCACTTTTAGACAGATGATAGTCTTGTGCAGTGATTAACGTGGTTTAGGTGTTCGGTTTTGAGGAAATAATAGCAGAAATGGAAAAAAGAAGATAACAATTGAGTTTTAAAAAATAAAAATTTACCAACATCTCAGAAAGCTGGAAGACAACNTAAATTTACCAACATCTCAGAAAGCTGGAAGACAACCATTAAAATGCGTAGAGAGAAAAGGCATTGACATGAATATAAGGAAGCAATTCTTGAAGTAATAAAAAGAAGGTAAAATGAAACAGATTTTTTAAAAATTTTATTTTGTAAATCTAAATGATNGCAATTCTTGAAGTAATAAAAAGAAGGTAAAATGAAACAGATTTTTTAAAAATTTTATTTTGTAAATCTAAATGATTTAATTAATGAATTTATAAATCCTCTTAATTATGTTGTACAAAGTTTATTTTCGATAGTATTTCTATTGTTGTTGCATTATATTTAAATACTCTATAAATCTCTTGTGCAAAGTTTACTTGTAATTTAATTATATATTTACTGGTTTTTTGTATTTACACAATATTTTTACAATTATCTGTGAAAGTAAATAAAAAAGAAATAAAGCAAGCACAGAGAGAGATCTGGTGCTAAAAATAATGCAGGCTGTTTTTTTTTTTGTTAATTTTTCATTGTAAATGTATATGAGTTTATACTTAATTAAATTACTTTTCTTTGTTGAGCCAGGGAATTCTGACNTAATTTTTCATTGTAAATGTATATGAGTTTATACTTAATTAAATTACTTTTCTTTGTTGAGCCAGGGAATTCTGACATTTTTGTTAGGAAACTCAGGGAATTTTTTTTTACAAATTTGTGTTGATATCCTGTGTAGGCTGTTCTGTGCTTAACAGCTGTTACAGCAAAGTAGGGTTAGCAACTAGGTAGTGATATCTGNTAATTTTTCATTGTAAATGTATATGAGTTTATACTTAATTAAATTACTTTTCTTTGTTGAGCCAGGGAATTCTGAAATTTTTGTTAGGAAACTCAGGGAATTTTTTTTTTACAAATTTGTGTGGATATCCTGTGTAGGCTGTTCTGTGCTTAACAGCTGTTACAGCAAAGTAGGGTTAGCAACTAGGTAGTGATATCTGAAGCTGGACTTGTTGACTGCAGATCAGGCTCCAGTATGACGGGGGTGAAGCGACGAGTGGACAATATCGTCAAGTCAGCTGAGGACAAACGGCTGTACCGAGCGCTGGAGCTCACCAACAACCTCAAAGTACTGCTGATAAGCGACGGCACTACTGACAAGTCGGCTGCGTCGATGGACGTCAATGTTGGTGAGGACTCGAAGTTTTTGTGTCAGTTGTAAGAAACAGTAGGTTTTGCTCTGTGAAACATATACTCTTTAGGAAACAGCCTCATTATATGTTATACAAAAGTTTATGCTAGACCCGAATCATTTGAATATCAGAAAAACCACTTAAATATTAAATGTTGTTGATGTTGGCAAAGAATGGCTGGTTTATGAACAGTGATTTAGTGAAACAATTTTGAAGTATTAAATTTTGTAATGGATTTAATATTATTGAAAGGGTTTTAAGTATCTGCAGTTAGGGTTTCCCAACCACTGGTGGGTGTAAGATGACTTAGGACACCAGCCTACAGTTTCAGTTCCTTTCAATTTAATGTCATTCTATAAATCTCTACAAGACCGTGTGGTTCCTCTCTCAGATGTCATTGGTGAAGTTGTTATTGCAGACAATATTTACATTTATTAGGTGGCCAGAGTGTGTCTCAAAACCTAGGTGATATTTTCATGTTGTAACTCCCCCATTTTACATTTCTGCCAGCCTCTTGCCTACAATCAATCCTTCTGCGAGTACTAATTTCACATATGAAACACAAGTTGATATAGGAGATTGGCAAACCTGTGACATTGATCACACTTCTTCATACCTAGACTTTTATTGCCATGTGACACATCTGGCTTACCTGATAGTGCTTCAGAATGGTTTAACTCCATTTTATAACCGGAGTGTTAGTGGTGCGTGACACTGCATCAGAAGAGGACGTAGAGTGGAATGCATTAGTACAATGAGCGTGAATGTCATCATTGAATTGCGTTTTAGGCAATTATATTGGGTGAATAGGAAATAGAAGTACACAATTTACTTTTGTGGTAGTAAATGTGAGCAGTGGCTTTGTTAGACTGGTTCTCTACATGCAACCAGTGAAAATTAAGTTACGTAACAGAAATATTCCAGAATGTAAAATTTGTAATGCAATATTCACAATAACGTGACATGGCGCAGCCGATGATGGTTTGTAAAAGCTATTCACTTTTGACCAACTGAATGTTGGCAGCAGTCAATGTTACAAACTATACTGCTGTCTGGTATCATGTTAGTACATTCCAATTCTCATATATAAAACAAACACACTCAGACACAGAACATGGTAGTATCTATACAGAAATCTTCAAAATATTGTACCTCATAAAGTATTTCAAACAGGGAACCAACACTTGCAGGATGCACCTAGTGTGGTGTTGGACCACCTGCAGCCCAGAAATATGGTCGGGCATGTATCCAAACAGAACCGTGATTCGTCGCTGAACACCACTCATCGCCGGTGTGCAAACTGCTATGCTGCCTGTTCCCAGGTCGCGTGCAGGGGCGGCTCTTGTCAATGGGCGCAGGCTCATGTGCCCTCCCAAATAAAATTTAACATGTCCCAGCAAATAAATGCTTTCTTATAGATCTTTCTTTCATAATTTAAGTGTACAAGTAACGTATTTGGTCGTTAACTTCTGTATCGCTATGTTGCGAATAGCGACTCCTTAATTTCAGCGCGGACAATGGTTTTCCTCGCAGTTTTGGGGCACAGACGGTCTGTGCCCACACTGCTGTGTGGTTTTTCCTTGCCAAAGGCACACGAGACGTCTCTGAAATATCTGAAGTGTGGTAGATTTGGGGCACAAGCCACCTGCGCCCACACGGTTCAGGCAGTGCTGTAACAGCTCAATAGATGGCATGTGCGTCTCGTCTGCGATACGTATTTAAATCTATAGCAGCAGTGTACTTTCTGACATCACAACACATTATGTACTGTTATTGTTGCAGTATTATATTCATTGCTTGAGAATTTGTAAATATTTATAAAATAGTGCATGATATCATAGTTTTTAAGGTTTGTGTATTATTTAGTTTTAATGTTTATACACAGTGTTTCTTGCTGTGTTAATGTTTGTCTGTACAATCGGCCGTACCGGTGGACGTGGATGTGTCTGGATATCGACGTTGAGTGACGTCACGTTGACACAGTCTGAATGTGGTCTGCAGATGCATTGTCCGAAAGTGACTTTTCAGAATATGTCACTAGATCACAATAAATTTGGCACATTAGTTGTTACGTGGTGATTTTTATATTGCTGAGTTGTTGATTATTCAATGTTTGCGAGATGAGTGATTTGAATTTTTGTTTATCTTTATGATTTACTTAACTGTTTTATTTTAAATAAGTTCGTCAACTGACATCCAAAAATTTTCTTTAAAGTTTACAGCTTAAAAAAATTTTCAGCCTTCATATTAACTAGTTCAGACAGAGTAGCATTTCATCTCGTTTGTCTTGAGAAAACCCACCTTTGCAAGTCCATTGTTTATATTTACAATGTGAACATTTCACCAATGCATGTGAAAGTATTTGTAGTCTTATTTTTCTATCATGTTAGGACACAACTTGGAAGGAAAACTCACTTTTCTGAATGCTTTGACATGGGACATGGGAGGTTGGGACAGCAACATGAGGTCAGAGGGTCACATGCACCAATTAGCGTATCCTTGTCTTAAGAGACAGGTTGGGATAGCGCAGTTGTAGACAGGCCTTTACTGAACTTACATATAACATGCTGTATTCATTCAAAAAACAAAGTGAACAAAATTATAACATTTTAGGGTAGCAGTTATTGGATCACGACAGGCATTAAATTAAAAATTTTGGCCTTTCAAGAACACCACTTATTCTAACATGAACCTGTCACTCCCAAAAGAGGAACTATACTTGTTATTTGAGTAAAAAATCCATAGAGCCATTTGCTTAGCAGGAAATCATTATGAAACCTTGTTTTATTGTGNTACTTGTTATTTGAGTAAAAAATCCATAGAGCCATTTGCTTAGCAGGAAATCATTATGAAACCTTGTTTTATTGTGTTCTTTTTGGTTTTGAGATACGTGAGCGACTACAGGTGGTGTCGGACTAAATCATTTGGATGACAANTTTTATTGTGTTCTTTTTGGTTTTGAGATACGTGAGCGACTACAGGTGGTGTCGGACTAAATCATTTGGATGACAAGGTAGAAAAACATTTAGGGAACAAACTGCATTTTCAAAATGAAATGAAAATGGTAATGCTGTTGCAGTTAGGTATAAGAAATCAGTTAGGAGAAGTATATAGAAGGTCAATTAAAAACCACAATGAACTAGTAGAAATAATAGATACATANTAAGAAATCAGTTAGGAGAAGTATATAGAAGGTCAATTAAAAACCACAATGAACTAGTAGAAATAATAGATACATCATTTCTACAATAAAAGAATGCAATAAATGTTGTGAATTTTTTGAGCCAAGTCGTGGAGATCATGAAACTACTAAAAGTGAAAAGTTGCGTGTGTTTAGAGGTTTGTTATTTCGTTGCATCTTAAATGAAGTATTATATTGATTGTTAACTTCTGCCCTCCTTTGAAATTCTTCCTGGAGTCACCACAGGTTAGACGTGCTTGGAAATGCTCATGTCGTAATGGTAGACACCGTAAGGGACGCTGCCATGACAGTTCCCACTCTGCTAGTCGCATGGGAAAGGTACTGGTGGACACAGGCGTATAGCCANTAAGGGACGCTGCCATGACAGTTCCCACTCTGCTAGTCGCATGGGAAAGGTACTGGTGGACACAGGCGTATAGCCAGCTGCCGTGACATGTCGCTGGATGGTGCGCAGCAATGTCCGTGGAGTACTTATAGCCTTTTGCATAATGAAACGATCCTCCCTGCTTGTAGTTTGCTGGGGCCGACCCAAGCCTTCTCAACGGGGGTGTGTACCATGTTTTTTTCACTTTGTCCAACACCGACTCACAGTGTAGGCAGAACGGTTTAAGTGGCGAGCAATGCGCCCAAATGTCCAACCTGCCTCATGGAGGCTGATGATGTGGCTTCTCTCAAACTTGTTGAGCTGGGCAAAGGCTTGTTGAATGTGCCATCGGGTCATGCTGCGTGTTCACTGAACTTTGCTATAAGGCTTTCACTGCTAGTAAGGCTNGCTTGTTGAATGTGCCATCGGGTCATGCTGCGTGTTCACTGAACTTTGCTATAAGGCTTTCACTGCTAGTAAGGCTTTATTCTGTGTCTTGCACTTATGAATGATGGAGGTGGATGTATGCCCCCTAGTGGTACGTCCGCGCAAGCAAACCACATTAAATGCAAATGGAACACATGTCGAGCTACACAGTACTGTGTGGCNCTAGTGGTACGTCCGCGCAAGCAAACCACATTAAATGCAAATGGAACACATGTCGAGCTACACAGTACTGTGTGGCAGTACTTGTGCAATTCGTTACCTTACCAGTAATGTCCACGTAGTTTATTTGAACTACACACATTTGTAAAAAAAATTATTACCATGAATGAATTGCACAAGTTCAGTGAGTACGCATCATGACCCGATGGCACATTCAACAAGCTTTTGCCCAGCTCAACGAGTTTGAGAGAGGCCACATCATCGGCCTCTATGAGGCAGGTTGGACATTTCGGCGCATTGCTCGCCACTTGAACTGTTCTGCCTACACTGTGAGTCGGTGTTGGACGAAGTGAAAACTTAAAAAACTATTACAGCAAAATGAAAACAGACGTTACTAATTGTTTATTTGATAAAGACAAATGAAAAACCTGATGAACTTGAAAACTGACATCAACAGGAATGTTTACTTATCATATTGCGAAAGGAAACATCACAATGTAAGNTAAGAAATCAGTTAGGAGAAGTATATAGAAGGTCAATTAAAAACCACAATGAACTAGTAGAAATAATAGATACATAATTTCTACAATAAAAGAATGCAATAAATTTTGTGAATTTTTTGAGCCAAGTCGTGGAGATCATGAAACTACTAAAAGTGAAAAGTCGCGTGTGTTTAGAGGTTTGTTATTTCGTTGCATCTTAAATGAAGTATTATATTGATTGTTAACTTCTGCCCTCCTTTGAAATTCTTCCTGGAGTCACCACACGTTACACGTGCTTGGAAATGCTCATGTCGTAATGGTAGACACCATAAGGGACGCTGCCATGACAGTTCCCACTCTGCTAGTCGCATGGGAAAGGTACTGGTGGACACAGGCGTATAGCCAGCTGCCGTGACATGTCGCTGGATGGTGAGCAGCAATGTCCGTGGAGTACTTATAGCCTTTTGCATAATGAAACGATCCTCCCTGCTTGTAGTTTGCTGGGGCCGACCCAAGCCTTCTCAACGGGGGTGTGTACCATGCTTTTTTCACTTCGTCCAACACCGACTCACAGTGTAGGCAGAACGGTTTAAGTGGCGAGCAATGCGCCCAAATGTCCAACCTGCCTCATGGAGGCTGATGATGTGGCTTCTCTCAAACTTGTTGAGCTGGGCAAAGGCTTGTTGAATGTGCCATCGGGTCATGCTGCGTGTTCACTGAACTTTGCTATAAGGCTTTCACTGCTAGTAAGGCCCTATTCTGTGTCTTGCACTTATGAATGATGGAGGTGGATGTATGCCCTCTAGTGGTACGTCCGCGCAAGCAAACCACATTAAATGCAAATGGAACACATGTCGAGCTACACAGTACTGTGTGGCAGTACTTGTGCAATTCGTTACCTTACCAGTAATGTCCACGTAGTTTATTTGAACTACACACATTTGTAAAAAAAATTATTACCATGAATGAATTGCACAAGTTCAGTGAGTACGCATCATGACCCGATGGCACATTCAACAAGCTTTTGCCCAGCTCAACGAGTTTGAGAGAGGCCACATCATCGGCCTCTATGAGGCAGGTTGGACATTTCGGCGCATTGCTCGCCACTTGAACTGTTCTGCCTACACTGTGAGTCGGTGTTGGACGAAGTGAAAACTTAAAAAACTATTACAGCAAAATGAAAACAGACGTTACTAATTGTTTATTTGATAAAGACAAATGAAAAACCTGATGAACTTGAAAACTGACATCAACAGGAATGTTTACTTATCATATTGCGAAAGGAAACATCACAATGTAAGATTTATTTGATGTTAGTAATTTCAGGACATTTATCTTAATATATCCACTAACGTACAGTGTAAAGATGGAAGCTTTTCTTTTACACTAAACTTCCCTTGTCTGTCATTGTCAAAAAACAAACGTCTACTTCGAAGCAATGCTTGTATCAATTGCCGCCAGCGACAGCGCTGAAATTGTTTAATGCTCATTGTGTCGCTATATTGTAAATACAGCTGAACTTACATTGTATGCTGTGTGTGGCAGGCCACCTTAGTGACCCGAAGGAACTTCCCGGCCTGGCCCACTTCCTGGAGCACATGCTGTTCCTGGGGACGGAGAAGTACCCCTCAGAAAACGAGTACAGCAAGTTCTTGTCGGAGCACGGAGGGGCCTCTAATGCCTGCACCTTCGCAGACCACACCAACTACTATTTTGACGTGGTGCCCGAGCACTTAGCTGGGGCTCTTGACAGGTACAGTAAGATGTCCAACGTTGACACTCTTAGAATTTTCTTGCATACTTTCTAGCAAATTAATCTTGTTAGTTGCTCTAAGGCTTACATTTAGGTGAAAACTATGGCCCATGGTTAAATTTAAACTTTGGAAAGCCACTTTTGAATTCAAATCTGAAGGATCTATTAACAAAATATCTACTATCAAAATATTAGTAAATACATGAGAGAGAGTAATTTTTTCTTCACATGTTTTGTGCTTATAATTGATTTTTCAACTGATATTCAATGTGACTATACAAAAATAGGATAATGATTTAGAGCAGTATGTTTTGCAGCTAGATTAAGATTGAATGGCGCAAGGATTTACTGAGCATCATAAGTCCATGTTTAATCATCTCCGGCATATGCGATGTCCCTCCTGGTCGTGACACTCCGCTCACATCCTGGTATCACTGTTACTATATATTGAGGTAATGACTATTGTCTAGATAGGTTATTTTTGCCTCGGCTAGTTCAATCGAAAATAAATGGTAAATTACTTGTTCTGCAGTGACTCGTGACGATAACACAACACAACTGGAGATGGTTGCTTCTCTACTCTTAATGTAGAAATGTAATACGGAAATTAATAAATTGCTACGGCAGCAGTCCATGATCAACGCACGCTCCCCGGTAATTGTACTACACTACCGTACACTGCGTCGTCATGACGAGTATTTGTTTCTATGATACACCGGCCAGGATAGCAGTATCTCACTCGCTCCTTGGAGAGGCCTACTTCCTGGTTCCATGTCTCACCGAAGTCCTGCCCCCCGAGACGGCTAAAAATTTCTCCCCCGCATTTTGGCGCGGGAATATCGCCTGCCCCTCTCCAGGGCGAGCCGATGCTCCCCTCCACGTGTTTCATTGTGCTTTTGGTCCTCTGGGAATGTTGTGTGAGTTTGCCAATACTCTATACACATTTATTTGTAATCAATTTCTTTTACACTAATTTAATATTTAAAATTACCTGAAAATCCTGATTATACATCCACATACATATATTTATTTGGTTATCACTAGAGACCCGAGAATTTCTTTAGTAGTATGTCCTAAAATTCTTGAACAAGAGAGGCAAAAATTCTTGAGTGAAAACACAAAAATTCTTGAGTAAAATGCAGATTTGTTTAATGCCAATAATACGTATTTTAGACAGAAAAATAGGGCATCGAAAATTCAAAAAATTACAACAAAACTAAGTACACAAACATATTTTATACTTTTAAAAAGCTAATTTAAGAAACTCACTAGACATTTCTACAAGTTTTAGATGTTAGAATTGCTTTATAGTAAAACTCTGCAATAAGTAGTTGCAAATATAATGTTGAGCATGCTAATGTGTATACATCTCACTTGCAGGCCTAACAAAAAAAAAACTAGTTTTAAAAAATGTTCCTAGAGATCTTTTGAAATAAGTTTCTAAGAAGAAAATTATGATTTCAAGAAATGCCATAATTTTCCTTCATATGCATAGGAAGAGAGATGTTCAAGATTGGTCAGACTCAGATTTGTCCTGTTTGTATGAACACAAGAAAATTGTGAGAAGAATCGCTCACAGTCCACATTTGACACTGGCATCCAAATAGCTGTTAGGACTCCCGCCACAAAGGCCTTGTGGTCATCTGCCATGGATTTAAGTGCTTCCAGGACATTTATATTAGAGTGTGTCTTCAATTTCTCTATGAGCTTTATGTACGCATGTACCGTATTTTATCGCATAGAAGTCGCACATTTTATTTAAGAAATTTGTTTGAAAACTAGGGGTGCAACCTGTAAGTGAGAAAAAAAAAAGACTTGACTGTGAACTAAACTGTACACATTTTAAACATAATACTGAATAATTAGTTCATTTAAGTATTTACAGAAAAATTTGTGTTTGCCGCTGTCATAATATAATAGCTGGGAAAAAAAAATTAGCTGGTATGAATATAAATTACATGGGCAAACTGTTTAAATTTAATTTAGAAACAATATTTCTATAACGGATAGTCAAACTTACCATATTTACACGTCTTCGTCGGAAGATGAATCAGAATGGCCACTTCCACCATGGCTGCTGCTTGTTAAACATCGCCATCGCTCTGCCACGTGTCGTCGTCTTCTATTCCATCAGGGGAATTTGATATTCCTGTCTTCTTAAAACGTTTTGCAATGAGCTCATCAGAGATGAGGGACCAACTCGTTGCAACCCACTCGCATATTGGTTCCGGCGACGGCCGTTTCACTCTTCCTGTTGGCGTATGCTCGCTGTCCGCGCTGACAATCCATTCACCATACAAATGGCACAGATTGTCTTATAAAGGTTTATTGATGCACACGTCCAATGGCTGCAGAATAGACGTAAGGCCACCTGGAATAACAGCCATCTCAGTTTTTCCTTTATTTAACAGTTTGTTTACAGGCTCCACCAGGTGCCCTCGGAAACTGTCCAAAACCAACGAAGCGGGTTGTTTGAGTAATGCTCCAGGCCGGTTATTCCACACGCACTTTACCCAGTTCTTCATTAGAGTTTCGTCCATCCAGCCTTTATCTTGCACACACACATGTACACCATGCGGGAACTTTCCTTTTGGCAGTGTTTTTGGCTTGAAAATTACATATGGTGGCAATTTCCTCCCTTCTGCTGTTATTGCCAACATCACTGTACACCGTAATGTTTCGTTGCCGGTTGTTTTAACCAATACACTTGAGGATCCTTTTTTAGCTATTGTGGAATTCCTTGGCATATCGAAAAAAAACCGGCGTTTGGTCAGCGTTGCCGATTTTAGACAACAAATATGCTGTGGTTTTCCTCTTCTCAATCACAAACTTGTTGAAATTTAATATCTTGTCAGTATAATCAGCAGGCAGCTTCTGACAAACTGACGTTCTCCTTCGCATTGACAAATTATTGCGTCTCATAAAACGCACGACCCAGCCAATCGAAGCTTTGAAGCAACTGTTATCGATTTTGTTTTCTCTCGCGATTTTCCGAGTCTTTATTTGCAGCATGTCGTAGGAAATGGCACATCCATTATTCCGTGTCTTGCGTACATATTCAAGCACACCTGCATCAATTTCCGGGATCTTGCCTTGCTTAGCACCCGAAATGCTTTTCTCTTCACGTTTGTATTGCTAAGTTCAGTTTTCAGCTTCCTCGAGACCTGCACTAACTTTTCATTTACTCCGAATTCACGGCCTGCGGCTCGATTTCCGTACTCCTCAGCGAACAAATCACTTTCAGTTTGAAACCTGTAGTGCATGTACTTCGCTTTTCCATCACAAAACTCTGTCGCACTTCTTCACTCCCACAACATCAAAACAACACTAGGTGCGGCGCAAAGACTATATAAGAGAAATACCTGTAAGTCAAGGCTAACATTTGATACCCAAGAACCAACGCTAATGTGCTGCTATCTTTGTACATTCCACAGAAAGTTTTCAAGAATAATCGATTGTAAGAATTGATTTCTTGTATTTCATTTGATTCTTTTAAAATTTATTTTTCTGTTGAGGATTGCGAAGGGAATTACTTCACGGAAATATTNCTTGTATTTCATTTGATTCTTTTAAAATTTATTTTTCTGTTGAGGATTGCGAAGGGAATTACTTCACGGAAATATTCAAATGCTTTTCTATATTTTGCACGTTTATTTAAAACTTTCAAAGATAAACTGCAGAAATAATGGTTAGGCTTTTGCTTTTGACATGCATAGTTAAAAATACTTGACATATATAAAAAGAAAGCTCGATAAAAAATTTCTCGTAAAAATGTCACTTTAAATTAAATTACATGTTTATAAGTTATTTCTTTTTTCCAATAAATATGTAAACTTTGGCATTCAAGGCTGCGTCTCGAGTGCAATATCTGTACATTCCAAACAACAAATTTGCAGTGCACTTGGCAACACCACTTGCTTGCAAGGACACAGCTGCCACACGACCTTTGCCAAGGTCGCATGCATCAGCCACTCGTGAATTTACAGGATTTACAACCTCGATGAGCGTGACCTATAATCAATAAATATTATAATTTTTTTTTTTAACATGCGATAAAATACGGTACACCCTCGTCAAGTTGTAAGTCTCGCAGAGATTGAATTCTTGAAAATAGAACTTGAAGTCTGGTACTGCTAATTTCCTGGGTCAGAATGTTTTGCTTGTTAAAATGTATTGCGTAACATTTTCAGGCGAAACCATTACCTTTGAAATACAAGTGATGATAGGTATTTTGAGCAACTAATAATCTTGATAAAATTTCTACGTTCGCCACTAGCACTTTAGTTTTATTTGATCTGCGTCCGGCGTGTGAAGGCAAGCGCGCATGGCTGAGAGAGAGATAGGATGTGCTTCTTCTTTTACTAGGCAACAACTTCCCCTCTTGAACGCTTATAAGAGGAGGAAGGAAGGAGCGTGACTGAGAGAGAGAGGACGCTAGGTCGCCACGCTGGTTGCCAGGTAACCACTTCCCCTCTCATGAAGCGTGTAAGGGGAGGTAAAAAGCTACACTCGCATGTCGCAGTTCAACAAAATGTTGGGTCAGAATAAATAGTTTTTAAACTGATTCCACTGTGAGTGGAAGCAGAAACTTTCTGAACTAAAAGGGCTAAAGTGTTGATTTTTCTGCTGTAGATTTTGGGGAGGAGGGGATGCCTAAAATGGGTCAGGGCGGAATTTAAAAACCGCCCGTTTCACAAATAAGCTGTGTACACAATCATGGGGTGGGATTTGATATTTGATATTGACCAGGCGAAGACAGCAATGTATTACAAGGATAAAGCATAAAATAGTCTATTATAGCTGCGAAAACTTGCGTCAGACCACAAANAGACAGCAATGTATTACAAGGATAAAGCATAAAATAGTCTATTATAGCTGCGAAAACTTGCGTCAGACCACAAAGAAGAAGGGAACAATGTGAAGTTACTAACGTGAACGTGGCAGGATAAGTTCTACAAATGGTGTGAAAGTAAATGAAAATTGATGAGAGGTGGGGTACCCTGCACCAAAAAAAAAAGCAGGAGAGGTGACAAGATGAAAATGACGAAGGGGTGCAGAACCATTTAACAAAGAAGAGTGAGGGAGGGATACCTTGCCCTTCCCCTGGACGAGGGGAAGGGAAGTGTGACTATATGGTCACACTGAACAAAGGAAATTACGGGCGATGGATTTTAGAAAACTTGTGAACATTAACACAGATTTAAGCACACACAAGAATATTTTTGTCAGGAGGCGGCTCGTGATGCATCAAATCTTTAAACTTCAGATCTTAAAACTTTAAAAATGGAACATTATATACAGTAGGAAAATTCTACTTCAAAAAATTAATAGTAACAATTTGTTGTTCTAAAAAAAAAAAAAACAAATTTTTGATATTATTAACAAAAAACAATATCTTATTCCTAATTATTTAGGTGGCAATATGGTGTTTGTACATTATTTAAATCAGATTTTTTAAACACCAGTTTCAATTCTCGTCAGTGTGTAGGGAAACCTCATCAGGATAATGTAACTTAAACTATAGCCGTACCTTTGCCGTCTTTGCGTCTTCAATTGCTTCCAACGTAGTTTTGTGCCACTTTCCTTTCTTGANTACCTTTGCCGTCTTTGCGTCTTCAATTGCTTCCAACGTAGTTTTGTGCCACTTTCCTTTCTTGACAGCTTCAACATGACCATAACTCCGCAAGTGTTTCTTGGCGCTGTCGGAGGTTTTATTGCAAAAACGGCATATCATGACGTCTCCCGATTTAACCATGCCTTCTTGAGAAAATTGCTTTACTCTTTCGTCAATATTTATTTTTGNATAACTCCGCAAGTGTTTCTTGGCGCTGTCGGAGGTTTCCCACGTTGCTGTTTTATTGCAAAAACGGCATATCATGACGTCTCCCAATTTAACCATGCCTTCTTGAGAAAATTGCTTTACTCTTTCGTCAATATTTATTTTTGGGTGGAATTTTAAAACAAATCAGATAGAACTCTGCAATCCGCAACTGTCTAAACCCGACTGAGTCACTCACGAGTTCAGACACATTCGTACGTCTTTCGCTCTCTCCGTAGCCAAGTGCTACCACCACCGCACGTTGGCAGGCACATTTAATGATTTGTTGATTTATGTAAATTAGTTGAGATTCTCGAATGCATGTCAAAATTTGTGGATACAAGATAATTTTAAGAAATTCGCTAGTAATTCGCAAGTTGAAAACACCAAATAACAACTCTAAAATGCATTAAAGTCGTTCCCCACAATTTAAAACAGTTTTAAGATTTTTCGTGAGTCGCAAATTTCTCGGGTCTCTTAGTTGTCACTGGTAAGCTGCTGAAATCCTCCCTCCAAGGCAGATGGCGGTGAACAAAGGAGAGGTGGNGGGTCTCTTAGTTGTCACTGGTAAGCTGCTGAAATCCTCCCTCCAAGGCAGATGGCGGTGAACAAAGGAGAGGTGGAGGGGCGAGAGCCCCGTTCGCCGCCTGGACAACACGTGTGCTGGCTCAAATGGCTGGCCCCTCATTTCACAGTTTTCAGTTTTCACCACACTAAACTAAATACAATTGATTTAATCTGAAAAATAACNGGCTGGCCCCTCATTTCACAGTTTTCAGTTTTCACCACACTAAACTAAATACAATTGATTTAATCTGAAAAATAACGCAATATCATAGCAGTTGATGAAATGGCACTAAAAATGATATGAAACAACAAGTACTTACATTAACATTATACATTAAGGTGCCTCACATACATTAAATATACATAATTCCAAAGTACAGTCATCACACATAAAATCAATGATTTTTGCATGGAATATTAATTTAATTCAACAGTCTGACATATTCCGAATAAATTGATACCACAGAAGGATATCTGCAGCCACATTTGTCACCAGTCAATTACAAAAATGGTAACACTAAACACAGTCTACTTTTTATGAAGGAAAATTCATTATTTGGTGGCCTTTATTAAAAAAAATCTGATGATATTTCAAGAAAATATTGATTTATATGAATAAACACACATTTTCCAAACAAAGTGATCCCAAATAAGGGTATTTGCAACCTCCTTTATCGCAAATCAATTACAAAAACTGTAACATTGTACACTGCCTACTTTTTCCCACCAAAAATTCAGTGTTTAATGACCTCTTGCAAAAAAACATGACAATATTTCAATGAAATATTAATTTATATTAACAAAAAGATGTCAACCAAATAAAATTATACCAAAGAAAGGTATCTACGACCTTTGTTGCCAATCAATTACAGAAATGTTAACATTGAAGAGACACTGCCTGTGTTTTTCCAACCAAAAATTCAATGTTTTGTAATGGATACATTCCAGATGTTTATTTATTTAATTGTGTTTGTCAATATTTATTTGGTTTGTTAATATTTAATTTGTCCTTCAGACTTTTGTTTATTTTGTTCCCCTCCTAGATTGATTGGTTTTGTAAATTCAGGTTCACCTTATGTGTTTTAACTTATTTAATTCTGTCTATCTTTGTTTCATATATTTTATAATCTTAATTAGTTGTGAAGTACTAAATAGAGATGTCTATGCTATTAAAATAATCTTCTAAGCATTCCAAAGAAGTAAAATTTTCATGTCTGCTTTGGCAGCAAATTTTAATGCCTTAGTTACAAATTTTAATGTGAATTGACACTGAGTTCCTAACCATTAATCTTGGATTTACAACAAATAACATTTTTCTATGACTGGGATATGCTTTTAAGAAGACTATTTGTAAAAAAAAAAATTGTGCCTTTAAGATGTTAATGATGCCACCGCCATATATGCCTACTCGATGGTAAAAGGTTTCTAATTACCGTTTGGCTACAGCATCCTGTCTGAAATATTGTGATCTACATTTAATTTGTCTTGGTCAAGTATCTTATTTCTTGTGTGAAATTACGCTGACCCAGAAGCCCAATTTTGAAATCATGCTCATCTGAGTTAGTCACTGCCACAGCTATACTGATCTGAATTGGCTTGTGCCAAATTTGCCTATGTTGACAGAATTGGTGCTACTGCAGACGTGGGAACTGCAGATAATTTTCTGCTGATGTGAGAAACATAAAATGTATATTTGACAAACATAAAACATATCCCTATTGTGAGTTATTCTTCAGTATAAAAATAATTGATAAATCTTACCTTTATGAACATTGGA